>OZ012738.1:157598290-157657478 GCA_963859935.3 Lathyrus sativus | reverse complement strand
TTAATTCACGAAAACTTAATCCGTTTGCTTAATTTGGAATATAGGATTGTTAATCTAGTTTATGTCTTTTGCGCTTGTTAATTGACATAGGAATCGAATAGAGATCGAAATCGCTTAGGAAATTGGTAAGGTAGAAACCCGTGATAAGCCGGAACCGAAAAGAGTAGATTGACTTATTTTGATAATCAGTTATTTTAACCGCTTAATTGCATTTTCTTTATTTATCCGATCAGAAACCAAACCAACTCCCCCTCCATTTCGAATTTGGTAGATTAATCACATAAAAGAATCCTTGAGACGATATCCGAGTTGAATTGTCGCTGTATTACGTTTTCATCAAAAACACTCGTTTTGATCCGCGCGCGACAACTGATCAGTGAGCTAGGCCCTCCACGACAGAGAGATGGATTGGGCCGACCCCGTGTGATGAGCGGGACAGAGCAATATATATATATATATATATATATATATATATATATATATATATATATATATATATATATATATATATATATATATATATATATATATATATATATATATATATATATATATATATATATATATATATATATATATATATATATATATATATATATATATATATATATATATATATATATATATATATATATATATATATATATATATATATATATATATATATATATATATATATATAAGAATCTTAATCCGTTGAGTAAGTAAATAAAATAATTAATTATATTTAATAATTAATTATTTAATTGAATATGTGCTTAAATATAAGTGGATGTCAAGATAATCCATTTCGAAATAATGAGAATTCTAAATGATTATCATTCTATATATAGACTATGATCACAAATATATCATCCTATAAGAAGATTATTTCTTTTTATCCCCATTCGAAGAGATTTCAAGACATTACGAGTACCGGTTGAGAAAAATCCACAAGCCAACCAGTGTCAAACACTTGTCTGTACACTTTTGTATTTTAGAATTATCGTTGTCATTGTTTAAAAATCTTTCTCATTATATTCGTTAAGGTATTCTTATAATCATTAATATCAAAATGTCATAGATCCTAAGGTTTGTGTCCATGGGGAGACGCTTAATCGCTCCCAGCGTGATGAGTGATCAGTGCATATTTATGCACTTTCTCCTATATTTTTACTTAGGCATTTCTTTACTTTATCTTGATTATTTTTATGTTTTATTTTGTTTTTATATTTTATTTTATTTTTGGCTTAATTTGATTCCGCATTTATTTTTCAGCTTTAGCAGTCTGCACGAAAACGATCATAACTGGAGTTCCGGAAATCCGTTTGAGGCGTTCTAAATATCTCCGGAAAGCTAAGAGAGAGAGCTACGGCTTTCGTGTTGGAGTCGAAGTCAGATTCGGAGCCCAAAATTCCAGAATTCCGTTTGAAGTTACTGCATTAGAATTTTATTTTAGTGTTGACTCATGTATTGGGCCTGGGTTATGTTTTCGACCCAGTTGGGTTATGACCCGAATTTGCTTTCTTTTTAAAGGAAAAATACTCGTGTTACTGTTCACCTAGTTACATTTTCACGAAAAATACATTCGGAGCTTTGAGAGAACCATGGAGAGCTAATTCCTTAGAGTCATTCTGCTGTAATCGCGTTCCAACGCTTTGAGATTTTTACTTGATCAATCTAATCTGTTTCTCTTTAAACACTATTCTATGAATTGCTTTTGCTTAATCTGTTAGTTTATAGAATTGTTTTGATTAAATTCGTATGATTGCATCCTTAGCTTTTATTCGTCGTTACGTTGCTTTGTCGTTAATTCGCGTTTATAATTCGTGTTTGCTTAATTCACGAAAACTTAATCCGTTTGCTTAATTTGGAATATAGGATTGTTAATCTAGTTTATGTCTTTTGCGCTTGTTAATTGACATAGGAATCGAATAGAGATCGAAATCGCTTAGGAAATTGGTAAGGTAGAAACCCGTGATAAGTTGGAACCGAAAACAGTAGATTGACTTATTTTGATAATCACTTATTTTAACCGCTTAATTGCATTTTCTTTATTTATCTGATCAGAAACCAAACCAACTCCCCCTCCATTTCGAATTTGGTAGATTAATCACATAAAAGAATCCTTGAGACGATATCCGAGTTGAATTGTCGTTGTATTACGTTTTGATCAAAAACACTCGTTTTGATCCGCGAGCGACAACTGATCAATGAGCTAGGCCCTCCACGACGGAGAGATGGATTGGGTCGACCCCGTGTGATGAGTGGGACAGAGCAATATATATATATATATATATATATATATATATATATATATATATATATATATATATATATATATATATATATATATATATATATATATATATATATATATATATATATATATATATTATATATATATATATATATATATATATATATATATATAAATATATATATATATATATTATATATTATATATATATATATATATATATATATATATATATATATATATATATATATATATATATATATATATATATATATATATATATATATATATATATATATAAATATATAAGAATCTTAATCGGTTGAGTAAGTAAATAAAATAATTAATTATATTTAATAATTAATTATTTAATTGAATATGTGCTTAAATATAAGTGGATGTCAAGATAATCCATTTCGAAATAATGAGAATTCTAAATGATTATCATTCTATATATAGACTATGATCACAAATATATCATCCTATAAGAAGATTATCTCTTTTTATCCCCATTCGAAGAGTTTTCAAGACATTACGAGTACCGGTTGAGAAAAATCCACAAGCCAACCAGTGTCAAACACTTGTCTGTACGATTTTGTATTTTAGAATTATCGTTGCCATTGTCTAAAAATCCTTCTCATTATATTCGTTAAGGTATTCCTATAATCATTAATATCAAAATGTCATAGATCCTAAGGTTTGTGTCCATGGGGAGACGCTTAAGCGCTCCCAGCGTGATGAGTGATCAGTGCATATTTATGCACTTTCTCCTATATTTTTACTTAGGAATTTGTTTACTTTATCTTGATTATTTTTATGTTTTATTTTGTTTTTATATTTTATTTTATTTTTGGCTTAATTTGATTTCCGCATTTATTTTTCAGCTTTAGCAGTCTGCACGAAAACGATCATAACTGGAGTTCCGGAAATCCGTTTGAGGCGTTCTAAAAATCGCCGGAAAGCTAAGAGAGAGAGCTACGACTTTCGTGTTGGAGTCAAAGTCAGATTCGGAGCCCAAAATTCCAGAATTCTGTTTGAAGTTACTGCATTAGAATTTTATTTTAGTGTTGGGTCATGTATTGGGCCTGGGTTATGTTTTCGACCCAGTTGGGTTATGACCCGAATTTGCTTTCTTTGTAAAGGAAAAATACTCGTGTTACTGTTCACCTAGTTACATTTTCACGAAAAATACATTCGGAGCTTTGAGAGAACCATGGAGAGCTAATTCCTTAGAGTCATTCTGCTGTAATCGCGTTCCAACGCTTTGAGGTTTTTACTTTATCAATCTAATTCGTTTCTCTTTAAACACTATTCCATGAATTGCTTTTGCTTAATCTGTTAGTTTATAGAATTGTTTTGATTAAATTCGTATGATTGCATCCTTAACTTTTATTCGTCGTTACGTCGCTTTGTCGTTAATTCGCGTTTATAATTCGTGTTTGCTTAATTCACGAAAACTTAATCCGTTTGCTTAATTTGGAATATAGGATTGTTAATCTAGTTTATGTCTTTTGCGCTTGTTAATTGACATAGGAATCGAATAGAGATCGAAATCGCTTAGGAAATTGGTAAGGTAGAAACCCGTGATAAGTTGGAACCGAAAACAGTAGATTGACTTATTTTGATAATCACTTATTTTAACCGCTTAATTGCATTTTCGTTATTTATCCGATCAGAAACCAAACCAACTCCCCCTCCATTTCGAATTGGGTAGATTAATCACATAAAAGAATCCTTGAGACGATATCCGAGTTGAATTGTCGCTGTATTACATTTTCATCAAAAACACTCGTTTTGATCCGCGAGCGACAACTGATCAATGAGCTAGGCCCTCCACGACGGAGAGATGGATTGGGCCGACCCCGTGTGATGAGCGGGACAGAGCAATATATATATATATATATATATATATATATATATATATATATATATATATATATATATATATATATATATATATATATATATATATATATATATATATATATATATATATATATATATATATATAATATATATATATATATATATATATATATATATATATATATATATATATATATATATATATATATATATATATATATATATATATATATATATATATATATATATATATATATATATATATATATATATATATATATATATATATATATATATATATTATATATATATATTATATATATATATATATATATATATATATATATATATATATATATATATATATATATATATATATATATATATATATATATATATATATATATATATAAGAATCTTAATCGGTTGAATAAGTAAATAAAATAATTAATTATATTTAATAATTAATTATTTAATTGAATATGTGCTTAAATATAAGTGGATGTCAAGATAATCCATTTCGAAATAATGAGAATTCTAAATGATTATCATTCTATATATAGACTATGATCACAAATATATCATCCTATAAGAAGATTATCTCTTTTTATCCCCATTCGAAGAGTTTTCAAGACATTACGAGTACCGGTTGAGAAAAATCCACAAGCCAACCAGTGTCAAACACTTGTCCGTACGCTTTTGTATTTTAGAGTTATCGTTGCCATTGTCTAAAAATCCTTCTCATTATATTCGTTAAGGTATTCCTATAATCATTAATATCAAAATGTCATAGATCCTAAGGTTTGTGTCCATGGGGAGACGCTTAAGCGCTCCCAGCGTGATGAGTGATCAGTGCATATTTATGCACTTTCTCCTATATTTTTACTTAGGCATTTCTTTACTTTATCTTGATTATTTTTATGTTTTATTTTGTTTTTATATTTTATTTTATTTTTGGCTTAATTTGATTTCCGCATTTATTTTTCAGCTTTAGCAGTCTGCACGAAAACGGTCATAACTGGAGTTCCGGAAATCCGTTTGAGGCGTTCTAAAAATCGCCGGAAAGCTAAGATAGAGAGCTACAACTTTCGTGTTGGAGTCGAAGTCAGACTCGGAGCCCAAAATTCCAGAATTCCGTTTGAAGTTACTGCATTAGAATTTTATTTTAGTGTTGGGTCCTGTATTGGGCCTAGGTTATGTTTTCGACCCAGTTGGGTTATGACCCGAATTTGCTTTCTTTTTAAAGGAAAAATACTCATGTTACTGTTCACCTAGTTACATTTTCACGAAAAATACATTCGGAGCTTTGAGAGAACCATGGAGAGCTAATTCCTTAGAGTCATTCTGCTATAATCGCGTTCCAACGTTTTGAGGTTTTTACTTGATCAATCTAATTCGTTTATCTTTAAACACTATTCTATGAATTGCTTTTGTTTAATCTGTTAGTTTATAGAATTGTTTTGATTAAATTCGTATGATTGCATCCTTAGCTTTTATTCGTCGTTACGTCGCTTTGTCGTTAATTCGCGTTTATAATTCGTGTTTGCTTAATTCACGAAAACTTAATCCGTTTGCTTAATTTGGAATATAGGATTGTTAATCTAGTTTATGTATTTTGCGCTTGTTAATTGACATAGGAATCGAATAGAGATCGAAATCGCTTAGGAAATTGGTAAGTTAGAAACCAGTGATAAGCCGGAACCGAAAACAGTAGATTGACTTATTTTGATAATCACTTATTTTAACCGCTTAATTGCATTTTCTTTATTTATCCGATCAGAAACCAAACCAACTCCCCTCCATTTCGAATTTGGTAGATTAATCACATAAAAGAATCCTTGAGACGATATCCGAGTTGAATTGTCGCTGTATTACGTTTTCATCAAAAACACTCGTTTTGATCCGCGCGCAACAGTTGATTAATGAGCTAGGCCCTCCACGACGGAGAGATGGATTGGGCCGACCCCGTGTGATGAGCTGGACAGAGCAATATATATATATATATATATATATATATATATATATATATATATATATATATATATATATATATATATATATATATATATATATATATATATATATATATATATATATATATATATATATATATATATATATATATATATATATATATATATATATATATATATATATATATATATATATATATATATATATATATATATATATATATATATATATATATATATATATATATATATATATATATATATATATATATATATATATATATATATATATATATATATATATATATATATATATATATATATATATATATATATATATATATATATATATATATATATATATATATACATATATAAGAATCTTAATCGGTTGAGTAAGTAAATAAAATAATTAATTATATTTAATAATTAATTATTTAATTGAATATGTGCTTAAATATAAGTGGATGTCAAGATAATCCATTTCGAAATAATAGGACTTCTAAATGATTATCATTCTATATATAGGCTATGATCTCAAATGTATCGTCCTATAAGAAGATTATCTCTTTTTATCCCCATTCGAAGAGGTTTCAAGACATTACGAGTACCGGTTGAGAAAAATCTACAAGCCAACCAGTGTCAAACACTTGTCTTTCCACTTTTGTATTTTAGAATTATCGTTGTCATTGTCTAAAAATCTTTTTCATTATATTCGTTAAGGTATTCCTATAATCATTAATATCAAAATGTCATAGATCCTAAGGTTTGTGTCAATGGGGAGACGCTTAAGCGCTCCCAGCATGATGAGTGATCAGTGCATATTTATGCACTTTCTCTTATATTTTTACTTAGGCATTTCTTTACTTTATCTTGATTATTTTTATATTTTATTTTGTTTTTATATTTTATTTTATTTTTGGCTTAATTTGATTGCCGCACTTATTTTTCAGCTTTAGCAGTCTGCACGGAAACGATCATAACTGGAGTTCCGGAAATCCGTTTGAGGCGTTCTAAAAATCGCCGGAAAGCTAAGAAAGAGAGCTACGACTTTCGTGTTGGAGTAGAAGTCAGATTCGGAGCCCAAAATTCCAGAATTCCGTTTGAAGTTACTGCATTAGAATTTTATTTTAGTGTTGGGTCATGTATTGGGCCTGGGTTATGTTTTCGACCCAGTTGGGTTATGACCCGAATTTGCTTTCTTTTTAAAGGAAAAATACCCGTGTTACTGTTTACCTAGTTACATTTTCACGAAAAATACATTCGGAGCTTTGAGAGAACCATGGAGAGCTAATTCCTTAGAGTCATTCTGCTATAATCGCGTTCCAACGTTTTGAGGTTTTTACTTGATCAATCTAATTCGTTTATCTTTAAACACTATCCTATGAATTGCTTTTGCTTAATCTGTTAGTTTATAGAATTGTTTTGATTAAATTCGTATGATTGCATCCTTAGCTTTTATTCGTCGTTACGTCGCTTTGTCGTTAATTCGGGTTTATAATTCGTGTTTGCTTAATTCACGAAAACTTAATCCGTTTGCTTAATTTGGAATATAGGATTGTTAATCTAGTTTATGTATTTTGCGCTTGTTAATTGACATAGGAATCGAATAGAGATCGAAATCGCTTAGGAAATTGGTAAGGTAGAAACCCGTGATAAGCCGGAACCGAAAACAGTAGATTGACTTATTTTGATAATCACTTATTTTAACCGCTTAATTGCATTTTCTTTATTTATCCGATCAGAAACCAAACCAACTCCCCTCCATTTTGAATTTGGTAGATTAATCACATAAAAGAATCCTTGAGACGATATCCGAGTTGAATTGTCGCTGTATTACGTTTTCATCAAAAACACTCGTTTTGATCCGCGCGCAACAGTTGATTAATGAGCTAGGCCCTCCACGACGGAGAGATGGATTGGGCCGACCCCGTGTGATGAGCTGGACAGAGCAATATATATATATATATATATATATATATATATATATATATATATATATATATATATATATATATATATATATATATATATATATATATATATATATATATATATATATATATATATATATATATATATATATATATATATATATATATATATATATATATATATATATATATATATATATATATATATATATATATATATATATATATATACATATATATATATAATATATATATATATATATATATATATATATACATATATATATATATATATATATATATATATATATATATATATACATATATATATATATATATATATACATATATATATATATATATATATATATATATATATATATATATATATATATATATATATATATATATATATATATATATATATATATATATATATATATATATATATATATATATATATATATATATATATATATATATATATATATATATATATATATATATATATATATATATATATATATATATAAGAATCTTAATCGGTTGAGTAAGTAAATAAAATAATTAATTATATTTAATAATTAATTATTTAATTGAATATGTGCTTAAATATAAGTGGATGTCAAGATAATCCATTTCGAAATAATAGGACTTCTAAATGATTATCATTCTATATATAAGCTATGATCTCAAATATATCGTCCTATAAGAAGATTATCTCTTTTTATCCCCATTCGAAGAGGTTTCAAGACATTACGAGTACCGGTTGAGAAAAATCTACAAGCCAACCAGTGTCAAACACTTGTCTTTCCACTTTTGTATTTTAGAATTATCGTTGTCATTGTCTAAAAATCTTTTTCATTATATTCGTTAAGGTATTCCTATAATCATTAATATCAAAATGTCATAGATCCTAAGGTTTGTGTCAATGGGGAGACGCTTAAGCGCTCCCAGCATGATGAGTGATCAGTGCATATTTATGCACTTTCTCTTATATTTTTACTTAGGCATTTCTTTACTTTATCTTGATTATTTTTATATTTTGTTTTGTTTTTATATTTTATTTTATTTTTTGCTTAATTTGATTGCCGCACTTATTTTTCAGCTTTAGCAGTCTGCACGGAAACGATCATAACTGGAGTTCCGGAAATCCGTTTGAGGCGTTCTAAAAATCGCCGGAAAGCTAAGAAAGAGAGCTACGACTTTCGTGTTGGAGTAGAAGTCAGATTCGGAGCCCAAAATTCCAGAATTCCGTTTGAAGTTACTGCATTAGAATTTTATTTTAGTGTTGGGTCATGTATTGGGCCTGGGTTATGTTTTCGACCCAGTTGGGTTATGACCCGAATTTGCTTTCTTTTTAAAGGAAAAATACCCGTGTTACTGTTCACCTAGTTACATTTTCACGAAAAATACATTCGGAGCTTTGAGAGAACCATGGAGAGCTAATTCCTTAGAGTCATTCTGCTGTAATCGCGTTCCAACGCTTTGAGGTTTTTACTTTATCAATCTAATTCGTTTCTCTTTAAACACTATTCTATGAATTGCTTTTGCTTAATCTGTTAGTTTATAGAACTGTTTTGATTAAATTCGTATGATTGCATCCTTAGCTTTTGTTCCTCGTTACGTCGCTTTGTCGTTAATTCGCGTTTATAATTCGTGTTTGCTTAATTCACGAAAACTTAATCCGTTTGCTTAATTTGGAATATAGGATTGTTAATCTAGTTTATGTCTTTTGCGCTTGTTAATTGACATAGGAATTGAATAGAGATCGAAATCGCTTAGGAAATTGGTAAGGTAGAAACCCGTGATAAGCCGGAACCGAAAACAGTAGATTGACTTATTTTGATAATCACTTATTTTAACCGCTTAATTGCATTTTCTTTATTTATCCGATCAGAAACCAAACCAACTCCCCCTCCATTTCGAATTTGGTAGATTAATCACATAAAAGAATCCTTGAGACGATATCCGAGTTGAATTGTCGCTGTATTACGTTTTCATCAAAAACACTCGTTTTGATCCGCGCGCGACAACTGTTCAATGAGCTAGGCCCTCCACGACGGAGAGATGGATTGGGCCGACCCCGTGTGATGAGCGGGACAGAGCAATATATATATATATATATATATATATATATATATATATATATATATATATATATATATATATATATATATATATATATATATATATATATATATATATATATATATATATATATATATATATATATATATATATATATATATATATATATATATATATATATATATATATATATATATATATATATATATATAAATATATATATATATATATATATATATATATATATATATATATATATATATATTATATATATATATATATATATATATATATATATATATATATATATATATATATATATATATATATATATATATATATATATATATATATATATATATATATATATATATATATATATATATATATATATATATATATATATATATATATATATATATATATATATATATATATATATATATATATATATATATATATATATATATATATATATATATATATATATATATATATATATATATATATATATATATATATATATATATATAAGAATCTTAATGGGTTGAGTAAGTTAATAAAATAATTAATTATATTTAATAATTAATTATTTAATTGAATATGTGCTTAAATATAAGTGGATGTCAAGATAATCCATTTCGAAATAATGAGAATTCTAAATGATTATCATTCAATATATAGGCTATGATCTCAAATATATCATCCTATAAGAAGATTATCTCTTTTTATCCCCATTCGAAGAGTTTTCAAGACATTACGAGTACCGGTTGAGAAAAATCCACAAGCCAACCAGTGTCAAACACTTGTCTGTACACTTTTGTATTTTAGAATTATCGTTGTCATTGTCTAAAAATTTTTCTCATTATATTTGTTAAGGTATTCCTATAATCATTAATATCAAAATGTCATAGATCCTAAGGTTTGTGTCCATGCGGAGACGCTTAAGCGCTCCCAGCATGATGAGTGATCAGTGCATATTTATGCACTTTCTCCTATATTTTTACTTAGGCATTTCTTTACTTTATCTTGATTATTTTTATATTTTATTTTGTTTTTATATTTTATTTTATTTTTGGCTTAATTTGATTTCCGCACTTGTTTTTCAGCTTTAGCAGTCTGCACGGAAACGATCATAATTGGAGTTCCGGAAATCCGTTTGAGGCGTTCTAAAAATCGCCGGAAAGCTAAGAAAGAGAGCTACAACTTTCGTGTTGGAGTAGAAGTCAGATTCGGAGCCCAAAATTCCAGAATTCCGTTTGAAGTTACTGCATTAGAATTTTATTTTAGTGTTGGGTCATGTATTGGGCCTGGGTTATGTTTTCGACCCAGTTGGGTTATGACCCGAATTTGCTTTCTTTTTAAAGGAAAAATACTCGTGTTACTGTTCACCTAGTTACATTTTCACGAAAAATACATTCGGAGCTTTGAGAGAACCTTGGAGAGCTAATTCCTTAGAGTCATTCTGCTGTAATCGCGTTCCAACGCTTTGAGGTTTTTACTTTATCAATCTAATTCGTTTCTCTTTAAACACTATTCTATGAATTGCTTTTGCTTAATCTGTTAGTTTATAGAATTGTTTTGATTAAATTCGTATGATTGCATCCTTAACTTTTATTCGTCGTTACGTCGCTTTGTCGTTAATTCGCGTTTATAATTCGTGTTTGCTTAATTCACGAAAACTTAATTCGTTTGCTTAATTTGGAATATAGGATTGTTAATCTAGTTTATGTCTTTTGCGCTTGTTAATTGACATAGGAATTGAATAGAGATCGAAATCGCTTAGGAAATTGGTAAGTTAGAAACCCGTGATAAGCCGGAACTGAAAACAGTAGATTGACTTATTTTGATAATCACTTATTTTAACCGCTTAATTGCATTTTCTTTATTTATCCGATCAGAAACCAAACCAACTCCCCCTCCATTTCGAATTTGGTAGTTTAATCCCATAAAAGAATCCTTGAGACGATATCCGAGTTGAATTGTCGCTGTATTACGTTTTCATCAAAAACACTCGTTTTGATCCGCGCGCGACAACTGTTCAATGAGCTAAGCCCTCCACGACAGAGAGATGGATTGGGCCGACCCCGTGTGATGAGCGGGACAGAGCAATATATATATATATATATATATATATATATATATATATATATATATATATATATATATATATATATATATATATATATATATATATATATATATATATATATATATATATATATATATATATATATATATATATATATATATATATATATATATATATATATATATATATATATATATATATATATATATATATATATATATATATATATATAAATATAATATAATATATATATATATATATATATATATATATATATATATATATATATATATATATATATATATATATATATATATATATATATATATATATATATATATATATATATATATATATATATATATATATATATATATAAGAATCTTAATCGGTTGAGTGAGTAAATAAAATAATTAATTATATTTAATAATTAATTATTTAATTGAATATGTGCTTAAATATAAGTGGATGTCAAGATAATCCATTTCGAAATAATGAGAATTCTAAATGATTATCATTCTATATATAGGCTATGATCTCAAATATATCATCCTATAAGAAGATTATCTCTTTTTATCCCCATTCGAAGAGTTTTCAAGACATTACGAGTACCGGTTGAGAAAAATCCACAAGCCAACCAGTGTCAAAGACTTGTCTGTACGCTTTTGTATTTTAGAATTATCGTTGCCATTGTCTAAAAATCTTTCTCATTATATTCGTTAAGGTATTCCTATAATCATTAATATCAAAATGTCATAGATCCTAAGGTTTGTGTCCATGGGGAGACGCTTAAGCGCTCCCAGCGTGATGAGTGATCAGTGCATATTTATGCACTTTCTCCTATATTTTTACTTAGGCATTTCTTTACTTTATCTTGATTATTTTTATATTTTATTTTGTTTTTATATTTTATTTTAATTTTGGCTTAATTTGATTTCCGCACTTATTTTTCAGCTTTAGCAGTCTGCACGGAAACGATCATAACTGGAGTTCCGGAAATCCGTTTGAGGCGTTCTAAAAATCGCCGGAAAGCTAAGAAAGAGAGCTACGACTTTCGTGTTGGAGTAGAAGTCAGATTCGGAGCCCAAAATTCCAGAATTCCGTTTGAAGTTACTGCATTAGAATTTTATTTTAGTGTTGGGTCATGTATTGGGCCTGGGTTATGTTTTCGACCCAGTTGGGTTATGACCCGAATTTGCTTTCTTTTTAAAGGAAAAATACTCGTGTTACTGTTCACCTAGCTACATTTTCACGAAAAATACATTCGGAGCTTTGAGAGAACCATGGAGAGCTAATTCCTTAGAGTCATTCTGCTGTAATCGCGTTCCAACGCTTTGAGGTTTTTACTTTATCAATCTAATTCGTTTCTCTTTAAACACTATTCTATGAATTGCTTTTGCTTAATCTGTTAGTTTATAGAATTGTTTTGATTAAATTGGTATGATTGCATCCTTAACTTTTATTCGTCGTTACGTCGCTTTGTCGTTAATTCGCGTTTATAATTCGTGTTTTCTTAATTCACGAAAACTTAATCCGTTTGCTTAATTTGGAATATAGGATTGTTAATCTAGTTTATGTCTTTTGCGCTTGTTAATTGACATAGGAATCGAATAGAGATCGAAATCGCTTAGAAAATTGGTAAGTGTTGCACCCTAAAATTTGCTCAACCTATTTCACTTGGTTTATGTTTCAATTGCATTAGCATTTGCATATAGAGTCATGTACATAGTCTAATCATCTGCATAGCATAGCATAGCAAGTCATCCAACAAGGGACCAAGTACTATTCTCATCTCTATGAGCCTATCAAGAGGTTATTATTCAAATTCAAGCACATCCAAGTCATCAGAAAAGAAATTGAAACCTAAGAAGTCAGTGGATCAAGCAGTGAATCTATCTCATATCTGAGGGTATCTGAAGATCATCAAAGAAGTTGTGAGCTGTGAATTGAGCATAGAGGGTATATAGACATCATTGGGGACATGGAGAGTCATTTTGAAAGAGAGTAAAGTCATTAATGTGGTCACAAGAGTTGCAGTTGAAGACAATCAACTAGGGTTCCATCTGGGTCAACCCTAGGTCAACCCTAGGTCAAATGACTGATTGAAAGGCATCAAGGTCTATTTGAGAGATGTGGGGTTCATCATTTGACATGTATATAAGGATGTGGTGTTGTGCCAAGAAGACATCAAGAGAAATCAAGAAGAAGAGGAGTTTCTAAATTAGGGTTTCTGTGTAAAATCCCCTGATTTAGGTCAAACTTCCAATCAAGATAATTCAAAATTCAAACTTCAAATGGATCCTTGGTCAACATGAAACTTGTAGAGGATCTCAAGACCTTTAATTTGAGTGGTGGAAGACATCAAGGAGATTTATAGAACTCAAGTTATCGTCCTTGCAAGTTACAGGTCATCTGAGATATCTGAAATTTTGTCTGTGAAAGTTACTTGTCTTCCAAGCAACGTTTACCCCTCAAGGAGATTTCAAATGAATTTCTGGTCAACATAAGAGTTGTTCCTCATTGTCTTAGCTTTCTAGAAAGGTATGGTATGCCTTCATATGATTTGGGGAACTCTACTTATGGTCTTGGCAAGAAAAGGGTATTTTGGTCATTTGAGAATTACAGGTCATTTCAAGCCTATGCCCAAAACTCATACAAGGAAGCTTCAAATGAAACACTTCACAACATCAAACTTGCTCCAAATGACATTTTGAGTCTAGAAAGGTGATCATGAAATATTGGAGATGCTCATAGCTCAAGGTTTCAAAATTGGTCATTTAAAAGTGAATTTAATGGATAAAAATGACCTAAAATTGAGATTTTTCATAACATGGCCAAATGGGATGAAATTATAGGTCATTTTGATTGGAAAAAATGTTTTAAGAACATTGGAAAAAGTGTATTTTTGAGTTTGGTTCAAAATTTGGAAGTTATGCTAGTTGGCTTACAATGGAAGTAACATATCCAAAATTCAAGGAAAGTGTGCATGGGAAGTTTCTACAAAGTTCTAGAGCTTTCTAATTTCATCTATATATTGGATTGAGTGGCTTCATGCAAGGGTTGGTGATTCATTTTGATCAAAACACATAGTTGCATTCCATTCCTCAATTGTGCAAAACCATTCCAATCTCTTTAATTCTTCATCAATCCTTCAATTTCATGATCTAAACTCACTCAAGAATCATCCCTGAGTTCATTGCAAGCAAGATTTGGAGAGGAAATCACAAGAATCGTGCCACACCAAGTGCATCATCCAAATTGCAAAAGGAAGTGGTTATGGAAATCCAAGGAGTTTGAGCAAGATCTATTGCATACAGAACCAAGAATCAAGTGTATTGAGCAAGTCCAGAACATTGCAAGCCTTGGATCCAAAGAATTCTACACCTGTTTTCATCATCAAACCAGGTTAGTGTTTTCATCAATTTGTATAGATTTAGTTAGCATGTTAGAGATTCATTAGGTTAGAATGGTTAGGGATAGTTAGATGATCATTTCTGATGAATTTGGAGGCATTTCATGAAGGTTACCATTGGAGTACCAAATCTGTTTTGGCTTAGAACTCTTAGGTTAAAGCGTGATAATCTTAGTTAGATAGATGAAAATGATCAGCAAAGTGTGTAGATCGTGTTAGGGTAAGAATTAGAAGGAATTGGCAAGGTTGATTTTAGTGTATAATGGTGGAGTCAAGGTGTTCCAGCTATCGGGTTTGGTTGTTGATTGAGTTTCAGAGGAATCCAAGACCATGGCTGTATAGAAGGGAAGAAGTAGAGCAATTTTGCTCTTTACAGATTTGATTTTCATGGAGGAACGAAGGTGTACGAGTGTGTTGAATTCTGGTGCATGCGAGCTTGTTCAGGTCTCATTAATGGTGGCAAACCCTAGCTTTGGAGAAGATGATGTGCCTAGCGTTGGATTAGTCATTTGACTTTGACTCAGAAAGCAATCTAACGGCCTTAATTCAATTGGAAAACGGAGGGAAATGTTACGCAGCAATACGCTGCGTTTCATTTAATCATTCTGATGGGCCTGAGTGAACTTGCTATTCGTACCCCTGCTTTCTAAAGCCCAATGCCATTTGAACTGAGCGAATTACTCTTTGCACCGTTTCTTGTTTTTTATTTTCTGTTGAGTTTTCTGAGTAGCTGGGCCCAGACGCGCCTTGCTAGGCGCACCCCCAGTCTGGGCCCATTGCTTTTTTCCAATGCTTTTAAATATTGACTGCACCCCCTCACCCATTTAATACATATTAATTTCTTTCATTTCTTTAATTCTTTGAAAAATCATAAATAATTGAAAATTGCATATTTTTAATTGGTTGTTTTTGCATCCTTTTCATAATTCTGTTAAGAAAATTATCAAATATTAAAAATAGAATTTTATTTTGTTTTAGTATTTTTTGTGCATTTTTCTTTTAAATAGCTTTTTAAATGGTATAGTTTGATGCATGATATTGATGATTTTAATTCAATTAGCTCCCCTTAGATTTAGGGTCCATTCTTTCTAGGGTGATCAACTTAGGACTTTAGCTTGTATATAAGATTTAATTCATGATTTTAGGATTTAATTTTAGATGATTAGTTTAGGTGTGATTAGGAGAATCAAAAATAGGGTTTAGATATAACATAGGTGTGAGAAGTCATTTCTTTTAGGAGTTATAGATTGAATCTTTGGGGTATGGGACTATAGGGATTATGGGTAGATAATAGATCCCTTAGAAATTACTAGGTTTCCCCTATTCTACTATTACTATTAGTATACTGCTTGTATTTGCTTGACTGTGTGGTGTGCCCTCTCTAGGGTTATTATTTGACTGTGTGGGGTATTGGGTTTGTTTGGGGCTTGAGCTGAAGACTGTGGTGATGAGGCCCATTAAAGATCAAAGAGAATGAAGACCAACTTCCAGAATTGATGAGGAGTATCCCTTGCTGGCAGCTGTTGAAGGCTATAGGGTTTAGGAGCTAGGTAGAGCTCTAGAGTAGAACACTTGATTCACAAACATGGAAGGTCTTGTTTGCCTCCATTCTTTCTCTATGATTCAAAGTCTCTTTTAAATATCCACCTCCTTCCTTTGGAAGGATTAGTGAATGTATTTAAAAGATAGAACTTTTGAGGGAAAACTGTCAGTATCATGTTAACAGTCAGTGAGCCACCCTTGGTAGGCAATTGATTGTTTAACATCCATTTCATCTTGTTGACTGATATTCATCTTGGAGATTGAGACTTGAAGAAAAGCCTTGAAGATTGAAGACAAAGACCTTGACTGAAGGCTGTGAAGATAAAGACGGATGCTTGCTTGAAGCTTGAGGATAGTTGATAATGACTTGAAGACAGATGCTGATGCAGAGCTGCTGTTGCTGTTTATTTTTGCTGTTTATAATTCTTGTTGTATTGTGTGAATTTCCCTGACTGTATTGCTTGCTGTTTAACCTGCTAGGTTGAAAGTGAATCCTGTTCACTTTTTCCTGTTGTTTTCTAGGTTCGAGGTTGAGTGGGACTCCCTTGCCTCGCTTGTATTGCTGCATCCATGCATTTTACTGCTTTATTGTATATATGCTATTGTTTTTGTTTCCGTCTATTCCCATAGGATCTCTGTTTCTCTCTGTGCAAGAGAGGAGCATGATAGACACTAGGTCTTAACCCATGCATGATAACATTAGGTTAGTGTGATTCCCTTTTCAACCATAGGTTAGAGTGCTATCTCTTCTTTCTCAAAACAAACAGAAAAACACAATAAATATTTCAAACACAATAAAAGACACTTCTTCCATAAAAGAATGTGAACTCATCAAAACGTCATTTTCGTCCGCTTGGACCAGTAATCAGAAAAACCCTTTTCAGAAGGAATAAAAACAATCAAGACAGACTTGTGTCGTACGTGGCCCGAACTACGTTTGCTCTGATCTTTCATGCTGTATGAAAGTACGTAGGCATAGGATGAGATATCCTAGCGAGCAACCTTCCCCTCCTTTCCCGTAGGTAGGCAAACTACGTTGACTCTGATTTCTCGTTCCAGACAGGAATACGTAGGTATAAAGTGCGATACTTTGCCGAGTCATTTTCTTTTCTTTTTAACCCAGACCTGTAAAGTAGATAGAATAACAATCCATACCCGAAAACAAGTGTGGATCCCGTCGAGTACGACGGACGTGAGGGGTGCTAATACCTTCCCCTTGCGTAACCGACTCCCGAATCCAGGTTTTGGTTGCGATGACCATTCCTTTCCCCGTTTTGCAGTAGGTTTACCTCGAGCGTTTCCTTTCCCTCCGTTGGGATAAATAACGCACGGTGGCGACTCTTCTGTTCAGCCGGCGCCGATTTTCGCAGTAGCGACAGCTGGCGACTCTGCTGGGGATCCAACGTCCCCTGGCTGCTAAGGACTGCGATAGTTCCTTATGCATTTGGGATCCAACGTCCCTTAAGCGAGTCAATCCTAGCGCTTGTTTTCCCGTCTAGGATTTTGTATGGATTTATATTTCTGTCATTTACTTTCAGCATTATATTATTGTTATTATTGCTGTATTGGGGTGTGACGGGTGATTCTATGATTGAGAGATAAGCCGGACCTGGGCTTGAGTGCACCTAGAATTAGAGTAGAAAGTAGTGGGCGCGTGCCGACTTTGCTTGCATTAGTGTCCCATGAAATCTACACTCGGACGAGGTTCTTCTGGTTGACTTCTTTTTCTACCCTTTGGGTCGAAGGGGTTATTGGTTAGCTGAATTGTCGACTCCGGGAACCGATCATTTGGAAGTTGGCTAAGTGAGGCCTCTTCAGGATTTGATGATGCCACTCCTTCTGGGAATCGTATCATCAACCCTGAAAGTCTGTGACGCCGACGACCGCATAGGATGCCATACCATTGTCAGTTACTAGGACACCTACTTGTGAGAGGGTTTGGGGTTATGCAGGTAACTAGACCTTCAGATACCGGTTATTTCTTGATCTGAGATTCTGGGTATTTATGGACAGTTGTGAGGTCTGTCAAAGACCAGTTGGAGTTATGATATGAGGTCTATCAGAGACCAGTCAGAGTTATGTTGTGGGGTCTATCAGAGACCAGTGTTGGAGCTTTGTTTTGGGTCTATCTGAGACCAGGGTTTGAGGAATTCTGGAGGGTCTATCTGAGACTTTTGATATGGTTCAGGCTTCTCAGCTATGGCATTTGGTCCCTGTTCCATGTTACTTGCATTGCATTGTTTGCATAACCATTATCATTGCACCCCATTAACGTGTGTCTGTGCTGCAGGTGCATTTGCATATTCCCTGGTTCTAGTGCCCGGACTTCTGCTTATTGATCATGGTTGGTTTGAGAAAGACAGTTGCATATAAGTTACCTACATCTGACATTACTCCCTTACTTGGTATGATGTCCCTTGCTGATGAGGAGGTTAGGAGAAGTTTCAGGATGAGTCATGGAAGATTGTTGAGACTGGTCTGCAAGCCAACTGCTGTTGAGATGAATGGGCTGTACACCTTGATGCAATTCTACGACCCTGCACTAAGATGTTTTACGTTTGCTGACTTTATTTTGGGGCCTACCATTGAAGAGTATGTGGAGTTTACTGAGATACCAGTACAGAATAAGGTTCCCTTTATTCATTCAGCCGTTGAGCCCAAGTTGGAGGACTTAGCTAAGGCCTTGCACATGAACGCTGCTGAACTATTAGTGACTTCTTGGCTTGGGGTTCCAGGCTTCTCCCTTGATTTTCTGGTTGGCAAAGCTCAAGAGTATGCCAAGAGCGGGTGCTGGATAGTCTTTAATGCTATCTTGGCTCTATGCATTTACAGAATAGTGCTGTTTCCCAACCTACCCAATTTTGTGGACTTGGACGCTTTCCATCTGTTTGCTGCTGGCAACCCGGTACCCACTTTGATTGGAGACCTCTATCATTCATTGCACTACAAAAATGAAAACAGAAGGGGAAAGACTATTTACTGTTGTGCGCCGCTGTTGAACATGTGGTTTAAGAGCCATCTTCCCCTGAAGGGACCTTTTGTGGATAGTGCCACTACAGCTGACTGGCCAGAACGCCTGATGAGGCTATCTTCCGAAGACATTGAGTGGTTTGACAGAGACCTGTTGGGGTCCGAGCTTATTTTCAGTTGTTCTGGGTATCCTAATGTT
The DNA here is from genome assembly GCA_963859935.3 of Lathyrus sativus. Lineage (NCBI taxonomy): Eukaryota > Viridiplantae > Streptophyta > Magnoliopsida > Fabales > Fabaceae > Lathyrus > Lathyrus sativus. The sequence continues at coordinate 157,637,160 of OZ012738.1, read as the reverse complement.
CCGTTGATAGGAAGGAAAGGGTGTATCAATTACAACCCGTCTTTGTTTATTCGCCATTTCGGATACGCGTTGAAGAACCCACCTCAGGAGGAGGAAGTACAAGAATCTCTGTACTTCACTGGTGATTTGAATGGAGAGTTACTCGCCAAGCTTCAGCACGCATGGATGCGTATTAACAGAAGAGGGAAGCCACTGTTGGGGAAGAATGATTGTCAGGCTTATGCACCCTACAAGGTTTGGATCCAAGAGAGAGCAAGACAGTTACTGATGCCATTTCCAGCTGCACCAATCCCTGTTCATATTCCGGTGGAAGAACCAACCACTGTTACTAGGGAGGCCTACGAACAAGTTGTAAAAGAAAAAGAAGCCGTGATGAAGATCAATGAAGAATTAGAAAAGGAACTGGCTCAGGTGCGTAGTGAGAAGAACAAGGTTGTGCATGCTTTCCAGCAGCAGATCGAGTTAGTAAACAGGCTAGGTGCTGAGTTGACTGAAGAGAAGAAGAAGCGTGAACGTCTGGGGAAAGAGTTCAGAAGCTCCCATGACATGTTGGAATCCAAAAAGAAAGCACTTGAGGCCGCTCACCGAGAAATCTCTTCTTGTAATAAGACGTGGAATGCTACGCTAACCAACAACAAAAAGAGGGAAGACAAATTAAAGCAGCAAATTTTTGAACTCGAAGAGCAATTGAAGGCTAGCATTAAGAAGTATGAAGAAGAGGCGATGACCAGATATAGTCTCTAGAATGCATTGAACAAGGCCATCGAAGGCAGGAACGAAGTTGTGTCTCAGAAGCGGAAGCTAGAGGATCGCTTCGGAGAAGGGACATGGGAGGAAACCGCTGGTGACGTGCAACGTGTTCTCAAGCGAAGAAATCAACTTGTTGAGGGTCTGCTTACCCGACCAAGTCACCCAGAGATTAAGAAGTTACTAGAAGAGTACCAGGCTTATGAGCGTGCTTGACTGTTTCATATATTAATATTGATGCTTTATTTGCATAGTGCTGACCATCACCAGGATTGTTGGTTGAGGTCATGCCTTCTTATTGTACACTCAGTGATTTTGTATTCTTGGCTGAATGGATTTCTCTGCAATATATGAGGTTTTCTATGATTTGGCTCCGATCTTCGTATCGCTAGCACTGGCACTGCACTGGCACATTCGCACTAGAATCGGGGAATGATATTCCCTAATGCACAGACACATATTGCATTGCATTCACATTCATATTGCATTACAGGTGATTATTGAGCGGTATCTTATTTCTTGCACTGTACCAGGTCTTTTCAGGATTGAAGATCAGCGCCCGCACCGATACTCCACTCGTACCAACTGCCGAAGAATCATGGATCAAATGCAGAATGAGATTCTAGATATGCGTGAGAAGTTGGCGCTCTTCATGCAGACAATGGAGACCATTGCGAAAGGGCAGGAGAATTTGCAAGCTTTGGTGCAGCCTCTGTTGGTCAGAAATGCTAGGCACGGAAATGAGGATCATCAGTCTGTGCGAGTCGACACTATTCACGGGGATGGTACTCCCACACCAGTGGCTCCACCTGTAGTCAACATACCTGCTGTCAATGTGAACAACGGCGCTGCTGCCGGGAACGGTAATGTTGGAATTGGGAACGAGGCTGTTGTCAACAACGTTGGGCTTGGAGATGTCAACCTGGGTGATAATATGGGAGGCAATGGCTTCGGTAATACTGGATTTGGCTTCAATGACCAGGGGTTCGATAATACTGGGAAGTACGGCTTCAATGCTCAAGGCTTCGGGCAGGACGGATATGGTATGACTAATCAGGGTTATGGCGGATTCGGAAATGGAAATGGCGCTGGATTAATGGCTTTTGGACCTGCTGGAGTTGCTCCAGGGTACGGTAACAGGGGGCGAGGCCCGGTAATGAATCAGACCAGAGTTGGCCGTAACAATGGATACGATGGATACGGAGCTGGGAATGGTATGTGGCAAGAAGATCAGCAAGAGGACGCTTTCTCCGGTGGAGGTTTCGAAGGACCTATGGATGACTCTCGGAGAATCAGGATGCTCGAGGAGCAAATGAAGGGGGTCGTAAATCAAAGTGTTGTTGGCTTAGATATGTCAACAATGGGTTTGGTGCCTGGCTTGAGGGTGCCAATCAAATTCAAAGCTCCCACATTCGACAAGTATAAAGGGGACACCTGTCCAAAAGTGCACGTGTGGTCATATTACAGAAGGATGTCGGTGTACTCAAACGATGAGAAGATGCTAATGCATTTCTTTCAAGATAGCTTGTCTGGTCCTTCCCTCGAGTGGTATATGGGATTGGAACCAACTCATATAAAGACATGGAAGCAGCTGGCTGAAGCATTTGTAGCTCACTATAAGTATAACAGCGACTTGGCACCCAACCGGGTCCAATTGCAGGGGTTGTCCCAGAAGAAGGGCGAGAGCTTCAAAGAGTATGCGCAGAGATGGCGCGACATGGCTGCTAGAGTTCATCCCCCTTTGGAGGACAAGGAAATGAATGATATGTTCATAGGAACATTCACTGGCATGTTTTATGACAAGTTGTTTCACACTTCTTTGGGCAGTTTTTCAGACTTAATCCTGATGGGAGAGAAGATTGAAAGTAACATTAAGCAGGGAAGATTCCAAGCTGAGGAATCCACTTCGGCTGGCAGTAACCGAAAGGCTTTTGGCGGGCGTCGTCAGGGCGATGCAAGCGCAGTGTTTGGGGGCCGAGGCCGAGGCCGGGGCAGAGGTCGAAACCAGTACAGTCAGCCGCCGCAGGTGGCCAGCGTTACTATTTCGTTTCAGCAACAACCAATACCACAACAACAACAGCAACAACAGCCACAATAGGGGGCACAGCCCGCCCAGCGTAGATTCCAGGGGGGCAAACCAAGGAGGGTGTTTGAAAAGCCTCCTTCAACGTATGCGGATTTGTTACAGACGTTATTGGGTTTGAACTTGGTGGAGAAGAGAACTCTGGCGCCAATAACAAGCACTCCTCCGTACGGGTATGATGCAAGCAGGCACTGTGAATTCCACTCCGGGGCTCCTGGCCACGATGTAGAGGGTTGCCACGCGTTTAAGCATGTGGTGCAGGATCTATTGGATAGTAAGGCTATCAATTTTGGAACGGCGGGTCCGAATATAGTGCAGAAACCCATGCCCAATCATGGGGCAAACGCCATTTTAACCGAGGAGGGTCTGAATTTGATTATGAATGTTGACGATTTAAAGACACCGTTGTGCGAAATAAAGAGCAGATTATTGCAAGGTGGTGTGTATCCAGGTTGCGACGAGTATTGCTTAGAGTGTTGGACCCAAGCTGGGGGGTGTGATGAATTAAAGAAAGGCATTCAGGCTTTAATAGATGGAGGCACATTGCAATTTGACCGAGCAGCAATTGAAGAGCCTGCAGGGGTAGTAGCAGACAAGCAAAGTGATGTGGCTACTGTGACGATTCCCCGAAAAACGATCACCATAACGGCGCCGGCCAAGCGACCGCCGATCACTATCACCAAGGCCGTACCAATCCCGTACGAGAGCACTAAGGCAGTCCCCTGGTCTTATGGGTTGGAAGTGTATTGTGATGGGGTAAAAATTGATGTTAATAAGCAGCCAGTTGAGACTGTAGACAACGTTGTTGGTACCGGAGGTATGACAAGAAGTGGGAGAATCTTCATATCGCCTGAGGTAGAGGCTGAGCGACTGGCGAAGGGAAAAGGAAAGATGATTGAGAATGTCCCAGTACAGGGGAATGAAAAAGAAACGGCATCGAAGGATGTGGAAGAGTTCATGCGCTTGATTCGTAAAAGTGATTATAAGATTGTTGAGCATCTGCAACAGACGCCGTCAAAGATATCTATACTGTCGTTGCTATTATGTTCTGAAGCTCACAGAAATGCATTGTTGAAAGTCCTGGATACTTCCTTCGTACCACAAGATGTTTCCGTGAATCAGCTGGAGGGGGTGTTGGCGCATGTGAACGCAGGCCATAGCCTGGGCTTTACCGACTTTGATTTGACCCCGAAGGGGAGAGAGCATAATATGGAGTTGCACGTCTCTGTTGAGTGTAGAGGATCAGTCATGTCTCACGTGCTGGTCGATACCGGATCGTCTTTAAACGTGCTGCCCAAGAAAGCGATGATGAAACTAGATGTCAGAGGTATCCTGTGTACGCCTAGTGACTTGGTGGTCAGGGCATTCGATGGTACGCGAAGAACAATTTTTGGATCCATAACATTACCTCTACAGGTGGGGCCGGAGGTTTTCGCAACTGAATTTTATATCATGGACATCCAGCCTGCATACAGCTGCCTTCTCGGACGACCCTGGATTCATGGTGTTGGGGCAGTCACGTCTCCCTTGCATCAAAAGTTGAAATACATCGTAGGGGACAGTGTGGTCACAGTCTGTGGAGAAGAAGATATATTGGTCAGCCATCTGTCATCATTCAAATATGTAGAGGTCGACGGCGAGATTCATGAAACACCCTGCCAGGCATTTGAAGGGTTACGCATCAAAGACAAAGGTCCCGGGCCGAGAAAAGCGTCAGAGGTAGCCGTCTCGTCATATAAGGAAGCTCAAGCTCTAGTAGAGACAGGTGAGACAAAGGGCTGGGGCAAAGTGCTGGATATTCCCGTGAAGATGGACCGATTTGGGCTGGGATATCAACCGTCGTCATCAACACCTGTTGTGGGGGCACCCCGTTTCAGAGGACCAATAACTATCACTGCTAGTGGAGTATGTCACGAGACCATCAACGCTGCTTCAGAGTCTGACGAAGGAGACAGAGACTACGATATGGACGCCTGGATTCAGCCGAGCGTGCCAGGACAAGGATTGTGCAACTGGTCTATTCAGGAGATTGTTCCTGTGACTCTTAAACAGTAATGCTTTGTTTTTTTTAATTGTTGAACAATCTGGTGTCTTACCCGAGGCATCGTGATTTTCTTAGGGTTGTGTTGTTATATACATTGCGTGTTTAATCATTAAATAAAAGGCGTTTTTTCATGTATTGCGATCTCTGTTTTTCTTGTTTTGTGTTTTACAATAAAATGGCAACGTGGTTATGCGCTTTATACGCATTTTGAAGCATTTAACCATTCCTTTTGCAGGATAACATTTTCAGATGACATCATTGAACCGCCCATGACTCGTCTCGACTTTGAGCACCCGGTATTTCAGGCCGAAGAAGAGATTGTTGAAGATGGTGACGTTCCCGAAGAATTGTCTTGGTTGGTGAAGCAAGAAGAACGAGTCATTCTGCCTCACGAGGAGGTCATCGAAATTATTAACCTGGGGCCGGAAGGGGTAGAAAAGAACATCCGTATAGGAGCCGCGCTGCAGAACGACGTCAAGCGAAGACTGGTTGAAATGCTCAGAGAGTATAGTGATGTGTTCGCTTGGTCGTATGAAGACATGTCTGGGCTTGATACAGATATGGTTGTGCACCGTCTGCCGTTGAAAGAAAAGTGCCCGCCGGTCAAGCAGAAGCTTCGCAGAACTAGACCCGATATGGCAGTGAAAATTAAAGAAGAGGTTCAAAAGCAGTGGGATGTTGGTTTCCTAGCTGTGACAAAATATCCCTCATGGGTCGCTAACATTGTACCAGTACCAAAGAAAGACGGTAAAGTGAGAATGTGCGTAGATTACCGTGACTTGAATAAAGCGAGCCCGAAAGATGATTTTCCGCTTCCTTACATCGATGTGCTGGTTGACAACACTGCTCAATTCTCCGTATTCTCCTTCATGGATGGCTTCTCGGGCTATAATCAGATTAAAATGGCGCCAGAAGACATGGAGAAGACTACTTTCATAACGCCTTGGGGAACATTTTGTTACAAAGTGATGCCCTTTGGGTTGAAGAATGCTAGGGCAACGTATCAGCGTGCAATGACGACTCTTTTTCATGATATGATGCATAAGGAGATCGAAGTTTATGTTGACGATATGATTGCCAAATCCCAGACGGAGGAAGAGCATTTGGTGAATCTGCTGAAGTTATTCAAAAGGCTTAGGAAGTTCAGGCTGAGACTGAACCCTAACAAGTGCACCTTCGGGGTGAGATCGGGTAAACTGCTGGGGTTTATCGTAAGCGAAAGAGGAATAGAGGTTGATCCTGGAAAAATAAAAGCAATACAAGAGATGCCGACGCCTAAAACAGAGAAAGAGGGGCGCGGGTTTTTAGGGAGGTTGAACTACATCGCCCGGTTCATATCTCACCTAACAGCTACGTGTGAGTCGTTATTCAAGCTGTTGAAAAAAGACCAGGCGGTAACGTGGAACGAAAATTGTCAAAAGGCGTTCGATAAAATAAAGCATGATTTGCAGGAGCCTCCTATTTTGATACCCCCAGTGGCAGGGAGACCCTTGATTATGTATTTGACAGTTCTTGAGGGAAGTATGGGTTGTGTTCTCGGTCAACACGACGAGACAGGAAGAAAAGAGCATGCGATCTACTACTTGAGTAAGAAGTTTACTGAATGTGAATCTCGATATTCAATGCTTGAAAAAACTTGTTGCGCGCTAGCCTGGGCCGCCAAGCGTTTGAGACAATACATGCTGAATCATACAACCATGCTCATCTCAAAGATGGATCCTATCAAATATGTATTCGAAAAGCAGGCATTGTCGGGGAGAATTGCTCGCTGGCAGATGGTTTTGACTGAATATGACATCCAGTATGTCTCGCAAAAGGCTATAAAGGGGAGTGTACTGTCTGAGTACCTGGCCGAGAAGCCTATTCAGGATTACCAATCGATGAGGTTTGATTTTCCTGACGAGGATATCATGTACCTAAAGATGAAAGATTGTGAAGAGCCGTTGCCGGACGAAGGACCAGAATTAGGTTCCAAATGGAAGTTGATATTTGACGGAGCTGTAAACGCTTATGGTAGCGGAATAGGGGCAATCATCACTACTCCACACGGGTCGCACATCCCGTTTACTGCTCGATTGACCTTTCCAGTTACCAATAATTAAGCCGAATACGAAGCTTGCATCATGGGGCTCGAAGAAGCCATTGATTTGCGAATCAAAAATCTAGACGTATACGGAGACTCAGCTCTGGTGGTGAATCAAATAAAAGGGGAATGGGAGACACGCCAGCCCAATTTGATACCTTACATGAACTATGCAAGGAGACTGTTGCCTTTCTTTGACAAGGTTGAATTGCATCATGTACCGCGAGCAGAGAATCAGATGGCTGATGCCCTGGCCACATTGTCTTCCATATACAAAGTCAACTTCTGGAACGAGGCTCCCAGAATTGTTATCTCTCGGCTTGACAGACCTGCTTTCGTATTTGCCATTGACGAAGCATCCGATGATAAACCATGGTATTTTGATATCCTTAACTTCCTGAAGAACAAAGAGTATCCGGCTGGGGCATCCAGTCAAGATCAGAAGACTCTCAGGAGATTGGCGGGTAATTTCTATTTGAATCCGGATGGTGTCCTATACAGAAGAAATCACGACTTGGTGTTGTTGCGCTGTGTAGACGAAAAAGAGGCAAAGTTGCTCATGGAGGAAATACATGAAGGTACATTTGGTACGCATGCTGGTGGGCATGCTATGACGAGGAAGCTGCTGCGGGCAGGTTATTTTTGGCTGACTATGGAAACTGATTGTTTCAAGTTTGCGAAGAAGTGCCACAAGTGCCAAATCTATGCTGATAAGATCCATGTGCCGCCTAGTCCTCTGAATGTGATGTCATCGCCATGGCCATTCTCGATGTGGGGAATCGATATGATTGGAAAGATCGAGCCGACGGCTTCTAACGGACACTGGTTCATTCTAGTAGCAATCGATTATTTCACCAAATGGGTGGAAGCGGCATCTTACGCAAATGTGACCAAGCAGGTGGTGGCCAGGTTTATCAAAAGAGATATCATTTGCAGATATGGAATCCCCGAGCGGATAATCACTGAAAACGGTTCAAACCTGAATAACAAAATGATGAAGGAGCTCTGTCAGAATTTCAAGATCGAACATCACAACTCTTCTCCTTACCGACCCAGGATGAATGGCGCTGTTGAAGCGGCCAATAAGAATATAAAGAAGATCGTTCAAAAGATGGTAGTGACCTATAAGGACTGGCATGAGATGATACCTTTTGCTTTGCACGGTTATCGTACGACGGTACGCACATCAACTGGGGCAACCCCGTTCTCGTTGGTATACGGAATGGAAGCAGTGCTACCACTGGAAGTTGAGATTCCTTCCCTGAGAGTGCTACGAGATGTCCAACTAGACGAGGCAGAATGGGTGAAAAACAGGTTGAACCAGCTGAGTTTAATGGATGAGAAGAGGCTCGCTTCTCTAGCCTACGGTCGTTTGTACCAGAGCCGAATGAAGAAAGCATATGATAAGAAGATACATCCTCGGAGCTTTCAGACGGGCGACCTTGTGCTGAAAAGGATTCTCCCGCCGCAAGCAGACCACAGGGGCAAGTGGACCCCTAACTACGAAGGGCCATACGTTGTCAGAAAAGTCTTTTCAGGAGGGGCTTTATTGTTGTCTACCATGGACGGTGAAGACTTTGCGTCGCCTGTGAATTCGGACGCAGTTAAAAAATACTTTGCTTGAAATCGACCCGCTGGACAAAAAAAAAGAGTCCAGGCGAAAATGGGGCATCCTGGCGAACCAAAAACAGAATGAAAGGTTCGGGCAAAAGTTAGGGATAAAATTAAAAAAAAATGTGTACACCCGCGAAGTTGAAAACCTACACTGGGCGGCTTCGGCAAAAAAGGGTATCCCGGTGAACTGAAAACCTGTAAAGGGCGGTTCACGCAAAAGTTAGGGATTTGAAAAGCAAATGATTGCGGTCCGAATTTGATACTGCAGCGAGCATTGGTGCGGGAGAATATACTCGAGGGGTCGATTATCAGATACAATCTCTTCGGAAGTGTGGATATCGGGAAAGCATTAGAGTCGGGCGAGTCATAGGAGGATCAACTCATGATGTTCGTCTGCATCCCGTTGCCGACATGTGTACAAACTTGATTTGTCAATATATTTATGCTTCTTGTGCATACTTGTATATTTGTTGTGCGTAGCTTCCTCTTTTCAGGAGTTACATCCCGTGTACAAAATTCTGCCCATTCAGGGGCCCAATCAATAAAACATGTTATTCAGTACTTGATGCTGGTTCTTTACTGTTTTGTACGTGATAAACGCCTGGGTTTAATGAAACTAGCAAGTGTATAACGTCACTGGCCCTTGCCAATAATTGCTAAAACTTTGAATTAACTGAAAATAATGTCACTAACGCTAACCTAAACAGATTTGGTTGCGTAGACTTGTCTTGTCTTGTTTGTGGTGTTGCAGGGTTCATAGCCGTAGGAAAAGGACGATCAAAAGGTTGCAGTATTGACCAGAGGCTCGTAACGGAAAGACTCGATCCCCACACAGGTCGCGATTCCGAGACAACAACGTTCCTCACTGAAGAAGGATCAAATCCCCCAGCTAGTCGTAGCTTATCCAAAGGACACTCTCCAATAAAGCCATTTATCCTCAGCAGAGTTTGGCGGTTCCAAGACTGTAGGCTGTATTCAGGCAGTGTGGTGTCCCCCGAAGAGGATTCCCCTATCTCAAGCGGAGTGGTTTAGCCTCAGAAGATTAACATTTCCAACTCGTGAGCTATACTCAGACAGTCTACCCTTCCCAGTAGGGTCATTTACTCTCCCCCAGCGGAGTCAGTTGATTTTCCCCAAGAGAATCGTTTCGTCCACAGCGGAGTTCTCTTTTCAACAAGTATTGTCTTTCTTCCCAGTGGAACTCGAAGATTAAGACTCTCCCCGGCAGAGTTGGTGGTGTACCCTGGCATTTATTTTGTCAGAATACCGTGTGATACCCGTTCACTCTCCAGCAGAAGTCCAATCCTGATTGACGCATTCAATTATCCCTCAGCAAAGTTGGCTTCACTCTTCCAGCATTTATTTTGTTGGAATAATTCTGTAGCACCTGGTTCCCCCCAGCGGAGTTGGCGTTGTCTTCAGCATTTATTTTGCTGAAGCGGTTTCTGTATCCCAGCAGTTCGAGTCTGCATTTGCATTGGCATATAGTGTCATACTTGCATCCACCAAATAAAAGCGCGTAGCATTTCCATGTCGAATGGAGCATTACGCCATTGTCGAACATATGCATTTTGAAACATAAACCAGGTTGGTTACCCGTTTGTTTTCAAGTGTTGTTTCCCTTGCAGGTGGAGAGAGCGCTTGCTCAAATTAATTGCCAGACATTCAGGATCTCGGCGTGAGACGTATAATGATAATGTCTATTGTGGCATTGTTCCCCACAGAGTTAGTAGGCAAAATTTCTCTTTGTCCCTGAGCAGAGTTATTCGTGTAAGTGCCTTTTGTGTTCCCCGTCAGGGTTGCTTGTTGAAGTTTCTCCAGTCCGACTAGCGGATTATTTGCTTCAAATTTGTTGTTACGTCAGCATCAAAGGGTTTCATGAATCAGAATTTCAGAGGCTGCCGCCGGTTATCAGAACAGGCGTCCGGTAGTTTGGTTTCCAAATATCCCCAGTAGAGTCCGCCCCAAGGTCGCTGTCACGCCAGTGCTAAGAAGTTTGTGGGTTGGGATCAATGGAGAAATGGGTCCTGACGTGGACAATTTATTCCTATATTGACGGATTTTCTTCGTGCTAGAGAAATGGGTGTCCTGACGTGGACAGATTTATTTCCTCAGGTTGACAAGACGCGCCAGTCCTAACGTGGACAAATTTGATTTCTCCGTATTGATTGAATGTGAAGTCCTGACGTGGACAAAATTTATTACTCTTCGTGTTGACGTGGACCATTTATTCCCAGCAGATATCTTTCTTCGTAATGGTGAAATGTGCGTCCTGACATGGACAAGTCTATAGTTCTTCGTGATGACAAGATGTGCGAGTCCTGACGTGGACAAATTTATCTTTCTTCGTGTTGGTGAAGCGTGAGTCCTGACGTGGACAAGTTTTGTTTCCCCAGCAGATTGAAGATGCGAGAGTCCGGACGTGGACAAGTTTATCTCTCTTAGTGTTGGCAGGGCGCGAGTCTTGACGTGGACAAGTTTTATTTCCTCAGCGGGTCGAGATGTGAGTCCTTACGTAGACAAATCAAGACGAGAGGTGAGTCCTGATGTGGACAAATCAAGACGAGATGTGAGTCCTTACGTGGACAAATCAAGACAAAATGGATTCCTTACGTGGAAAGAGGTGATTCCTTACGTGGAAAAAAGATGGATTCCTTACGTGGAAAGAGGTGATTCCTTACGTGGAAAAAAGATGGATTCCTTACGTGGAAAGAGGTGATTCCTTACGTGGAAAAAAGATGGATTCCTTACGTGGAAAGAGGTGTTTCCTTACGTGGAAAAAAGGTGTTTCCTTACGTGGAAAGAGGTGATTCCTTACGTGGAAAAGATGGATTCCTTACGTGGAAAAGATGTATTCCTTACGTGGAAAAGATGTATTCCTTACGTGGAAAGATGTATTTCTTACGTGGAAAGATTTATTCCTTACGTGGAAAGATGTGATTCCTTACGTGGAAAGATGTGATTCCTTACGTGGAAAGAGATTATTCCTGACGTGGAAGAGTTCAGTCCTGACGTGGACAGATCCAGACGAAGAGATTATTCCTGACGTGGAAGAGTTCAGTCCTGACGTGGACAGATCCAGATTATTCCTGACGTGGAAGAGTTTAGTCCTGACGTGGACAGATCCAGACGAAGATTATTTCTGACGTGGAAGAGTTTATTCCTGACGTGGACGATGTTATGCCTAACGTAGACCAGTGTATTCCTAACGTGGACGATTTATTCCTGACGTGGATAATTCATTTTTATGTTGACAGATCCCCTCGTGCTGATGAAATGCAGACAAGTTATCCCCAGCGAAGTCGCCGAGATTTTTGCGTGTTGACGGCAGATGGAGTCCTAACGTGGACAAGTGTTAGTTGAGATTTCTTCGTGTTGACGAAACAGGCGTTCCAACATGGACAAAGTTCTATCCCTGTGATGATAGAATCTTTTTCAGGCTGATGAAAATAATCCCCAGCATGGTCGCTAATGGATCAGTTGGTTGTTGTAACAGTTAGACTCAGTTGATGAATGTCGTTCCCCAAGCAGTGGTGCATTTTATTTCTGCGGTTGGCAAATTTCCGGGTTCTTAGTATTCAACCGTCTCATACCTCGAATGTTTGAAGGTCGTTTGCTCTTCACCCAATCGGGTCCAAGTCGCTTGAATAGGGGCAGTTGTTGCACCCTAAAATTTGCTCAACCTATTTCACTTGGTTTATGTTTCAATTGCATTAGCATTTGCATATAGAGTTATGTACATAGTCTAATCATCTGCATAGCATAGCATAACAAGTCATCCAACAAGGGACCAAGTACTATTCTCATCTCTATGAGCCTATCAAGAGGTTATTATTCAAATTCAAGCACATCCAAGTCATCAGAAAAGAAATTGAAACCTAAGAAGTCAGTGGATCAAGCAGTGAATCTATCTCCTATCTGAGGGTATCTGAAGATCATCAAAGAAGTTGTGAGCTGTGAATTGAGCATAGAGGGTATATAGACATCATGGGGGACATGGAGAGTCATTTTGAAAGAGAGGCAAGTCATTGATGTGGTCACAAGAGTTGCAGTTGAAGACAGTCAACTAGGGTTCCATCTGGGTCAACCCTAGGTCAAATGACTGATTGAAAGGCATCAAGGTCTATTTGAGAGATGTGGGGTTCATAATTTGACATGTAGATAAGGATGTGGTGTTGTGCCAAGAATAAATCAAGAGAAATCAAGAAGAAGAGGAGTTTCTAAATTAGGGTTTCTGTGTAAAATCCCCTGATTTAGGTCAAACTTCCAAGCAAGATAATTCAAAATTCAAACTTCAAATGGATCCTTACTCAACATGAAACTTGTAGAGGATCTCAAGACTTTTAATTTGAGTGGTGGAAGACATCAAGGATATTTATAGAACTCAAGTTATGGTCCTTGCAAGTTACAGGTCATCTGAGGTATCTGAAATTTTGTCTGTGAAAGTTACTTGTCTTCCAAGCAACTTTTACCCCTCAAGGAGATTTCAAATGAATTTCTGGTCAACATAAGAGTTGTTCCTCATTGTCTTAGATTTCTAGAAAGGTATGGTATGCCTTCATATGATTTGGGGAACTCTACTTATGGTCTTGGCAAGCAAAGGGTATTTTGGTCATTTGAGAATTACAGGTCATTTCAAGCCTATGCCCAAAACTCATACAAGGAAGCTTCAAATGAAAAACTTCACAACATCAAACTTGCTCCAAATGACATTTTGAGTCTATAAAAGTGATCATGAAAGATTGGAGATGCTCATAGCTCAAGGTTTCAAAATTGGTCATTTAAAAGTGAATTTAATGAATAAAAATGACCTAAAATTGAGATTTTTCATAACATGGCCAAATGGGATGAAATTATAGGTCATTTTGATTGGAAAAAATGTTTTAAGAACATTGGAAAAAGTGGATTTTTGAGTTTGGTCCAAAATTTGGAAGTTATGCTAGTTGGCTTACAATGGAAGTAACATATCCAAAATTCAAGGAAAATGTGCATGGGAAGTTTCTACAAAGTTCTAGAGCTTTCTAATTTCATCTATATATTGGATTGAGTGGCTTCATGCAAGGGTTGGTGATTCATTTTGATCAAAACACATAGTTGCATTCCATTCCTCAATTGTGCAAAACCATTCCAATCTCTTTAATTCTTCATCAATCCTTCAATTTCATGATCTAAACTCACTCAAGAATCATCCCTGAGTTCATTGCAAGCAAGATTTGGAGAGGAAATCACAAGAATCGTGCCACACCAAGTGCATCATCCAAATTGCAAAAGGAAGTGGTTATGGCAATCCAAGGAGTTTGAGCAAGATCTATTGCATACAGAACCAAGAATCAAGTGTATTGAGCAAGTCCAGAACATTGCAAGCCTTGGATCCAAAGAATTCTACACCTGTTTTCATCATCAAACCAGGTTAGTGTTTTCATCAATTTGTATAGATTTAGTTAGCATGTTAGAGATTCATTAGGTTAGAATGGTTAGGGATAGTTAGATGATCATTTCTGATGAATTTGGAGGCATTTCATGAAGGTTACCATTGGAGTACCAAATCTGTTTTGGCTTAGAACTCTTAGGTTAAAGCGTGATAATCTTAGTTAGATAGATGAAAATGATCAGCAAAGTGTGTAGATCGTGTTAGGGTAAGAATTAGAAGGAATTGGCAAGGTTGATTTCAGTGTATAATGGTGGAGTCAAGGTGTTCCAGCTATCGGGTTTGGTTGTTGATTGAGTTTCAGAGGAATCCAAGACCATGGCTGTGTAGAGGGGAAGAAGTAGAGCAATTTTGCTCTTTACAGATTTGATTTTCATGGAGGAACGAAGGTGTACGAGTGTGTTGAATTCTGGTGCATGCGAGCTTGTTCAGGTCTCATTAATGGTGGAAAACCCTAGCTTTGGAGAAGATGATGTGCCCAGCGTTGGATTAGTCATTTGACTTTGACTCAGAAAGCAATCTAACGGCCTTAATTCAATTGGAAAATGGAGGGAAATGTTACGCAGCAATACGCTGCGTTTCATTTAATCATTCTGATGGGCCTGAGTGAACTTGCTATTCGTACCCCTGCTTTCTAAAGCCCAATGTCATTTGAACTGAGCGAATTACTCTTTGCACTGTTTCTTGTTTTTTTATTTTCTGTTGAGTTTTCTGAGTAGCTCGGCCCAGACGCGCCTTGCTAGGCGCACCCCCAGTCTGGGCCCATTGCTTTTTTCCAATGCTTTTAAATATTGACTGCACCCCCTCACCCATTTAATACATATTAATTTCTTTCATTTCTTTAATTCTTTGAAAAATCATAAATAATTGAAAATTGCATATTTTTAATTGGTTGTTTTTGCATCCTTTTCATAATTCTGTTAAGAAAATTATCAAATATTAAAAATAGCATTTTATTTTGTTTTAGTATTTTTTGTGCATTTTTCTTTTAAATAGCTTTTTAAATGGTATAGTTTGATGCATGATATTGATGATTTTAATTCAATTAGCTCCCCTTAGATTTAGGGTCCATTCTTTCTAGGGTGATCAACTTAGGACTTTAGCTTGTATATAAGATTTAATTCATGATTTTAGGATTTAATTTTAGATGATTAGTTTAGGTGTGATTAGGAGAATCAAAAATAGGGTTTAGATATAACATAGGTGTGAGAAGTCATTTCTTTTAGGAGTTATAGATTGAATCTTTGGGGTATGGGACTATAGGGATTATGGGTAGATAATAGATCCCTTAGAAATTACTAGGTTTCCCCTATTATACTATTACTATTAGTATACTGCTTGTATTTGCTTGACTGTGTGGTGTGCCCTCTCTAGGGTTATTATTTGACTGTGTGGGGTATTGGGTTTGTTTGGGGCTTGGGGCTTGAGCTGAAGACTGTGGTGATGAGGCCCATTAAAGATCAAAGAGAATGAAGACCAACTTCCAGAATTGATGAGGAGTATCCCTTGCTGGCAGCTGTTGAAGGCTATAGGGTTTAGGAGCTAGGCAGAGCTCTAGAGTAGAACACTTGATTCACAAACATGGAAGGTCTTGTTTGCCTCCATTCTTTCTCTATGATTCAAAGTCTCTTTTAAATATCCACCTCCTTCCTTTGGAAGGATTAGTGAATGTATTTAAAAGATAGAACTTTTGAGGGAAAACTGTCAGTATCATGTTAACAGTCAGTGAGTCACCCTTGGTAGGCAATTGATTGTTTAACATCCATTTCATCTTGTTGACTGATATTCATCTTGGAGATTCAGACTTGAAGAAAAGCCTTGAAGATTGAAGACAAAGACCTTGACTGAAGGCTGTGAAGATAAAGACGGATGCTTGCTTGAAGCTTGAGGATAGTTGATAATGACTTGAAGACAGATGCTGATGCAGAGCTGCTGTTGCTGTTTATTTTTGCTGTTTATAATTCTTGTTGTATTGTGTGAATTTCCCTGACTGTATTGCTTGCTGTTTAACCTTCTAGGTTGAAAGTGAATCCTGTTCACTTTTGCCTGTTGTTTTCTAGGTTCGAGGTTGAGTGGGACTCCCTTGCCTCGCTTGTATTGCTGCATCCATGCATTTTACTGCTTTATTGTATATATGCTATTGTTTTTGTTTCCGTCTATTCCCATAGGATCTCTGTTTCTCTCTGTGCAAGAGAGGAGCATGATAGACACTAGGTCTTAACCCATGCATGATAACATTAGGTTAGTGTGATTCCCTTTTCAACCATAGGTTAGAGTGCTGTCTCTTCTTTCTCAAAACAAACAGAAAAACACAATAAATATTTCAAACACAATAAAAGACACTTCTTCCGTAAAAGAATGTGAACTCATCAAAACGTCATTTTCGTCCGCTTGGACCAGTAATCAGAAAAACCCTTTTCAGAAGGAATAAAAACAATCAAGACAGACTTGTGTCGTACGTGGCCCGAACTATGTTTGCTCTGATCTTTCATGCTGTATGAAAGTACGTAGGCATAGGATGCGATATCCTAGCGAGCAACCTTCCCCTCCTTTCCCGTAGGTAGGCGAACTATGTTGACTCTAATTTCTTGTTCCAGACAGGAATACGTAGGCATAAAGTGCGATACTTTGCCGAGTCATTTTCTTTTCTTTTTAACCCAGACCCGTAAAGTAGATAGAATAACAATCCATACCCGAAAACAAGCGTGGATCCCGTCGAGTACGACGGACGTGAGGAATGCTAATACCTTCCCCTTGCGTAACCGACTCCCGAATCCAGGTTTTGGTTGCGATGACCATTCCTTTCCCCGTTTTGCGGTAGGTTTACCTCGAGCGTTTCCTTTCCCTCCGTTGGGATAAATAACGCACGGTGGCGACTCTTCTGTTCAGTCGGCGCCGATTTTCGCAGTAGCGACAGTAAGGTAGAAACCCGTGATAAGCCGGAACCGAAAACAGTAGATTGACTTATTTTGATAATCACTTATTTTAACCGCTTAATTGCATTTTCTTTATTTATCCGATCAGAAACCAAACCAACTCCCCCTCCATTTCGAATTTGGTAGATTAATCACATAAAAGAATCCTTGAGACGATATCCGAGTTGAATTGTCGCTGTATTACGTTTTCATCAAAAACACTTGTTTTGATCCGCGAGCGACAACTGATCAATGAGCTAGGCCCTCCACCACGGAGAGATGGATTGGGCCGACCCCGTGTGATGAGCGGGACAGAGCAATATATATATATATATATATATATATATATATATATATATATATATATATATATATATATATATATATATATATATATATATATATATATATATATATATATATATATATATATATATATATATATATATATATATATATATATATATATATATATATATATATATATATATATATATATATATATATATATATATATATATATATATATATATATATATATATATATATATATATATATATATATATATATATATATATATATATATATATATATATATATATATATATATATATATATATATATATATATATATATATATATATATATATATATATATATATATATATATATATATATATATATATATATATATATATATATATATATATATATATATATATATATATATATATATATATATATATATATATATATATATATATATATATATATATATATATATATATATATATATATATATATAAGAATCTTAATCGGTTGAGTAAGTAAATAAAATAATTAATTATATTTAATAATTAATTATTTAATTGAATATGTGCTTAAATATAAGTGGATGTCAAGATAATCCATTTCGAAATAATGAGAATTCTAAATGATTATCATTCTATATATAGGCTATGATCTCAAATATATCATCCTATAAGAAGATTATCTCTTTTTATCCCCATTCGAAGAGTTTTCAAGACATTACGAGTACCGGTTGAGAAAAATCCACAAGCCAACCAGTGTCAAACACTTGTCTGTACACTTTTGTATTTTAGAATTATCGTTGCCATTGTCTAAAAATCTTTCTCATTATATTCGTTAAGGTATTCCTATAATCATTAATATCAAAATGTCATAGATCCTAAGGTTTGTGTCCATGGGGAGACGCTTAAGCGCTCCTAGCGTGATGAGTGATCAGTGCATATTTATGCACTTTCTCCTATATTTTTACTTAGGCATTTCTTTACTTTATCTTGATTATTTTTATGTTTTATTTTGTTTTTATATTTTATTTTATTTTTGGCTTAATTTGATTTCCGCACTTATTTTTCAGCTTTAGCAGTCTGCACGAAAACGATCATAACTGGAGTTCCGGAAATCTGTTTGAGGCGTTCTAAAATTCGCCGGAAAGCTAAGAGAGAGAGAGCTACGATTTTCGTGTTGGATTCGAAGTCAGATTCGGAGCCCAATATTCCAGAATTCTGTTTGAAGTTACTGCATTAAAATTTTATTTTAGTGTTGGGTCATGTATTGGGCCTGAGTTATATTTTCGACCCAGTTGGGTTATGACCCGAATTTGCTTTCTTTTTAAAGGAAAAATAGTCGTGTTACTGTTCACCTAGTTACATTTTCACGAAAAATACATTAGGAGCTTTGAGAGTACCATGGAGAGCTAATTCCTTAGAGTCATTCTGCTGTAATCGCGTTCCAACGCTTTGAGGTTTTTACTTTATCAATCTGATTCGTTTCTCTTTAAACACTATTCTATGAATTGCTTTTGCTTAATCTGTTAGTTTATAGAATTGTTTTGATTAAATTCGTATGATTGCATCCTTAGCTTTTACTTGTCGTTACGTCGCTTTGTCGTTAATTCGCGTTTATAATTCGTGTTTGCTTAATTCACGAAAACTTAATCCGTTTGCTTAATTAGGAATATAGGATTGTTAATCTAGTTTATGTCTTTTGCGCTTGTTAATTTACATAGGAATCGAATAGAGATCGAAATCGCTTAGGAAATTGGTAAGGTAGAAACCCGTGATAAGCCGGAACCGAAAACAGTAGATTGACTTATTTTGATAGACACTTATTTTAACCGCTTAATTGCATTTTCTTTATTTATCCGATCAGAAACCCAACCAACTCCCCCTCCATTTCGAATTTGGTAGATTAATCACATAAAAGAATCCTTGGACGATAGCCGAGTTGAATTGTCGCTGTATTACGTTTTCATCAAAAACACTCGTTTTGATCCGCGCGCGACAATTGATCAATGAGCTAGGCCCTCCACGACAGAGAGATGGATTGGGCCGACCCCGTTTGATGAGCGGGACAAAACAATATATATATATATATATATATATATATATATATATATATATATATATATATATATATATATATATATATATATATATATATATATATATATATATATATATATATATATATATATATATATATATATATATATATATATATATATATATATATATATATATATATATATATATATATATATATATATATATATATATATATATATATATATATATATATATATATATATATATATATATATATATATATATATATATATATATATATATATAAGAATCTTAATCGGTTGAGTAAGTAAATAAAATAATTAATTATATTTAATAATTAATTATTTAATTGAATATGTGCTTAAATATAAGTGGATGTCAAGATAATCCATTTCGAAATAATGAGAATTCAAAATGATTATCGTTCTATATACAGGCTTTGATCTCAAATATATCATCCTATAAGAAGATTATCTCTTTTTATCCCCATTCGAAGAGTTTTCAAGACATTACGAGTACCGGTTGAGAAAAATCCACAAGCCAACCAGTGTCAAACACTTATCTGTACACTTTTGTATTTTAGAATTATCGTTGTCATTGTCTAAAAATCTTTCTCATTATATTCGTTAAGATATTCCTATAATCATTAATATCAAAATGTCATAGATCTTAAGGTTTGTGTCCATGGGGAGACGCTTAAGCGCTCCCAGCGTGATGAGTGATCAGTGCATATTTATGCACTTTCTCCATTATTTTTACTTAGGCATTTCTTTACTTTATCTTGATTATTTTTATGTTTTATTTTGTTTTTATATTTTATTTTATTTTTGGCTTAATTTGATTTCCGCACGTATTTTTCAGCTTTAGCAGTCTGCACGGAAACGATCATAACTGGATTTCCGGAAATCCGTTTGAGGCGTTCTAAAATTCGCCGGAAAGCTAAGAGAGAGAGCTACGACTTTCGTGTTGGAGTCGAAGTCAGATTCGGAGCCCAAAATTGCAGAAATCCGTTTGAAGTTACTGCATTAGAATTTTATTTTAGTGTTGGGTCATGTATTAGGCCTGGGTTATGTTTTCGACCCAATTGGGTTATGACCCGAATTTGCTTTCACTTTAAAGGAAAAATACTCGTGTTACTATTCACCTAGTTACATTTTCACGAAAAATACATTCGGAGCTTTGAGAGAACCATGGAGAGCTAATTCCTTAGAGTCATTCTGCTGTAATCGCGCTCCAACGCTTTGAGGTTTTTACTTTATCAATCTAATTCGTTTCTCTTTAAACACTATTCTATGAATTGCTTTTGCTTAATCTGTTAGTTTATAGAATTGTTTTGATTAAATTCGTATGATTGCATCCTTAGCTTTTATTCATCGTTCCGTCGCTTTGTCGTTAATTCGCGTTTATAATCCGTGTTTGCTTAATTCACGAAAACTTAATCCGTTTGCTTAATTTGGAATATAGGATTGTTAATCTAGTTTATGTCTTTTGCGCTTGTTAATTGACATGGAATCGAATAGAGATCGAAATCGCTTAGGAAATTGGTAAGGAAGAAACCCGTGATAAGCCGGAACCGAAAACAGTAGATTGACTTATTTTGATAATCACTTATTTTAACCGCTTAATTGCATTTTATTTATTTATCCGATCATAAACCAAACCAACTCCCCCTCCATTTCGAATTTGGTAGATTAATCACATAAAAGAATCCTTAAGACGATATCCGAGTTGAATTGTCGCTGTATTATGTTTTCATCAAAAACACTCGTTTTGATCCGCGCGCGACAACTGATCAAAGAGCTAGGCCCGCCACGACGGAGAGATGGATTGGGCCGACCCCGTGTGATGAGCGGGACAGAGCAATATATATATATATATATATATATATATATATATATATATATATATATATATATATATATATATATATATATATATATATATATATATATATATATATATATATATATATATATATATATATATATATATATATATATATATATATATATATATATATATATATATATATATATATATATATATATATATATATATATATATATATATATATATATATATATATATATATATATATATATATATATATATATATATATATATATATATATATATATATATAGGAATCTTAATCGGTTGAGTAAGTAAATAAAATAATTAATTCTATTTAATAATTAATTATTTAATTGAATATGTGCTTAAATATAAGTGGATGTCAAGATAATCCATTTCGAAATAATGAGAATTCTTAATGATCATCATTCTATATATAGACTATGATCTCAAATATATTATCCTATAAGAAGATTATTTCTTTTTATCCCCATTCGAAGATTTTCAAGACATTACGAGTACCGGTTGAGAAAAATCCACAAGGCAACCGGTGTCAAACACTTGTCTGTACACTTTTGTATTTTAGAATTATCGTTGTCATTGTCTAAAAATTTTTCTCATTATATTCATTAAGGTATTCCTATAATCATTAATATCAAAATGTCATAGATCCTAAGGTTTGTGTCCATGGGGAGACGCTTAAGCGCTCCCAGCGTGATGAGTGATCAGTGCATATTTATGCACTTTCTCCTATATTTTTACTTAGGCATTTCTTTACTTTATCTTGATTATTTTTATGTTTTATTTTGTTTTTATATTTTATTTTATTTTTGGCTTAATTTGATTTCCGCACTTATTTTTCAGCTTTAGCAGTCTGCACGGAAACGATCATAACTGGTGTTTCGGAAATCCGTTTGAGGCGTTCTAAAATTCGCCGGAAAGCTATGAGAGAGAGCTACGAATTTCGTGTTGGAGTCGAAGTCAGATTCGGAGCCCAAAATTCCAGAATTCCGTTTGAAGTTACTGCATTAGAATTTTATTTTAGTGTTGGGTCATGTATTGGGCCTGGGTTATGTTTTCGACCCAGTTGGGTTATGACCCGAATTTGCTTTCTTTTTAAAGGAAAAATACTCGTGTTACTGTTCACCTAGTTACATTTTCACGAAAAATACATTCGGAGCTTTGAGAGAACCATGGAGAGCTAATTCCTTAGAGTCATTCTGCCGTAATCGCGTTACAACGCTTTGAGGTTTTTACTTTATCAATCTAATTCGTTTCTCTTTAAACACTATTCTATGAATTGCTTTTGCTTAATCTGTTAGTTTATAGAATTGTTTTGATTAAATTCGTATGATTGCATCCTTAGCTTTTATTCGTCGTTACGTCGCTTTGTCGTTAATTCGCGTTTATAATTCGTGTTTGCTTAATTCACGAAAACTTAATCCGTTTGCTTAATTTGGAATATAAGATTGTTAATCTAGTTTATGTCTTTTGCGCTTGTTAATTGACATAGGAATCGAATAGAGATCGAAATCGCTTAGGAAATTGGTAAGGTAGAAACCCGTGATAAGCCGGAACCGAAAAC
The DNA here is from genome assembly GCA_963859935.3 of Lathyrus sativus. Lineage (NCBI taxonomy): Eukaryota > Viridiplantae > Streptophyta > Magnoliopsida > Fabales > Fabaceae > Lathyrus > Lathyrus sativus. The sequence goes on along the minus strand of OZ012738.1, from coordinate 157,614,434 downwards.
AGTAGATTGACTTATTTTGAAAATAACTTATTTTAACCGCTTAATTGCATTTTCTTTATTTATCCGATCAGAAACCAAACCAACTCCCCCTCCATTTAGAATTTGGTAGATTAATCACATAAAAGAATCCTTGAGACGATATCCGAGTTGAATTGTCACTTGTCTGTACACTTTTGTATTTTAGAATTATCGTTGTTATTGTCTAAAAATCTTTCTCATTATATTCGTTAAGGTATTCCTATAATCATTAATATCAAAATATCATAGATCCTAAAGTTTGTGTCAATGGGGAGACGCTTAAGCGCTCCCAGCGTGATGAGTGATCAGTGCATATTTATGCACTTGCTCCTATATTTTTACTTAGGTATTTCTTTACTTTATCTTGATTATTTTTATGTTTTATTTTGTTTTTATATTTTATTTTATTTATGGCTTAATTTGATTTCCGCACTTATTTTTCAGCTTTAGCAGTCTGCACGGAAACGATCATAACTGGAGTTCCGGAAATCCGTTTGAGGCGTTCTAAAAATTGCCGGAAAGCTAAGAGAGAGAGCTACGACTTTCGTGTTGGAGTCGAAGTCAGATTCGGAGCCCAAAATTCCAGAATTCCGTTTGAAGTTACTGCATTAGAATTTTATTTTAGTGTTGAGTAATGTATTAGGCCTGGGTTATGTTTTCGACCCAGTTGGGTTATGACCCGAATTTGCTTTCTTTTTAAAGGAAAAATACTCGTGTTACTGTTCACCTAGTTACATTTTCACGAAAAATACATTCGGAGCTTTGAGAGAACCATGGAGAGCTAATTCCTTAGAGTCATTCTGCTGTAATCGTGTTCCAACGCTTTGAGGTTTTTACTTTATCAATCTAATTCGTTTCTCTTTATACACTATTCTATGAATTGCTTTTGCTTAATCTGTTAGTTTATAGAATTGTTTTGATTAAATTTGTATGATTGCAGCCTTAGCTTTTATTCGCAGTTACGTCGCTTTGTCGTTAATTCGCGTTTATAATTCGTGTTTGCTTAATTTACGAAAACTTAATCTGTTTGCTTAATTTAGAATATAGGATTGTTAATCTAGTTGATGTCTTTTGCGCTTGTTAATTGACATAGGAATCGAATAGAGATCGAAATCGCTTAGGAAATTGGTAAGGTAGAAACCCGTGATAAGCCAGAACCGAAAACAGTAGATTGACTTATTTTGATAATCACTTATTTTAAACGCTTAATTGCATTTTCTTTATTTATCCGATCAGAAACCAAACCAACTCCCCCTCCATTTCGAATTTGGTAGATTAATCACATAAAAGAATCCTTGAGACGATATCCGAGTTCAATTGTCGCTGTATTACGTTTTCATCAAAAACACTCGTTTTCATCCGCGCGCGACCACTGATCAATGAGCTAGGCCCTCCACGACGGAGAGATGGATTGGGCCGGATTGGGCCGACCCCGTGTGATGAGCGGGACAAAATCATTTTATAAGATTGGAGGATTTCTGCCTCCTCTAAGGAGGAGCTTAATTGTCGCAAAAATGGAATTTCCACGACGATGGCAAACCCCTCTGATATTATTTGAGAATCCAAATTCTTATTATATCCCCAAAATCGATTTTTGTTAGAATCATTAGCCGAAATGATTAAATGATTCTGTTGATACATTCGAGTAATTAACCGTTTTACAATTAGTAAACTATATTTATTGTCATAACCTACATTTTCCAAAAAAATGGATCTATTCAAATTATGACTATAAGCAAGTCCATAAATATACTCCCTAAAAAGAAGTGGGTATAGGAAGTCCTGTTGGCGAGATCTAGCTCGTTCTAAATATACTTTATATTCCTTCATTTTCTAAATTTGATTTGGTCAAAGATTCATTGGATTATGAAATGATACATAGTGCGATACAGTCAAAACAAGGTATTCTAGATCTATATTCGAATTGAAATAAAAAAACAAATATGAAGCGATACCTAGAAAACGAGTTAAAACCCATTAATGGACTATCTCCCCTCGCTTGTTGCTTCTCATTTTTCTAGGACAAACAAGCTAGTTAGAAATCCTTTATTTTTTGGACCAATCGCTCTTTTGATTTTGGAAAAAAATCAGATCTTTATCAATATACTCTTTCTTCTACACATTTATTGCTACCCCATAAAATAATGGGGAATAGCTAATAATTAGGACTCATAACAGAAATCGTTAATCCATCATTCGTAGGAAAAACTTTTTCCACAACAAGCACTAATTCTTTTTTAACGTATAATTAGATGTGGTAATCATTCAAATCAAAAATGAAAGCTCGTTGCTTTTTGTTTCCCTATAATTGGAGCAGCTAAGCTCTATCCCTTTATTAATTAAACCCAACGGAATTCATTTGTTCGGAGCCAACAATTCAAAGAAAAATATTGGTCGGATCAAATATGAATGAAAAATTTTTAGAATTCACCGTTGATACGACATGCTGCTTTTTCCATTCATTCCTTTCTGGATCAGTCGTGGTCTTACAAACCCTACCGATGGTAGGGATGAACCAATTAGTTCATAGAAATGTGTAAAAAATGGAGTCGCACTTAAAAGCCGAGTACTCTACCATTGAGTTAGCAACCCTAATCCAATTACAAACAAGGATGTCTATATCCAATCGCAATAAAAAAAGATGCAATTCTATAAATAATAGAATCAAATGTTACATATTATGTTACATATTACATTAAATTACAATCAATGACATTAAATTACAATGAAAGAAAAAAAAATACAACGAATCCACCATTTGATGAAGTAAAAAACCTATCTGACATGAGTCAATCGATCCATTTATTCACGATCGGATTATATTGGTTTGATACACTGTTGTCAATATTAATAGAAAATACTTCTATTTTAATTCATTATATTCCAAATCAAAAAAGAATAATGAACTAGAAAAAAATCTATCAATCCGAAAGATCCATAGGATTCATTTATAGATACAACAAGTATTCTGTACAGTATTCGGCTCAATCCTTTTAGTAAAAGATTGGGCCGAGTTTAATGGAAATTAATAGAACGAATTATTATTACTGGATTACAAAGTATCCATTGCTGGGAATTCAAATTTGATTTCCTTCCAGACTTCACAAGCAGCAGCTAATTCAGGACTCCATTTGCAAGCTTGACGGATAATTGCATTACCCTCGCGAGCAAGATCACGTCCCTCATTCCGAGCTTGTACACATGCTTCCAGAGCTACTCGATTCGCTACGGCACCAGGTGCATTTCCCCAAGGGTGTCCTAAAGTTCCTCCACCGAATTGGAGTACAGAATCATCTCCAAATATCTCGGTCAGAGCAGGCATATGCCAAACGTGAATACCCCCTGAAGCAACAGGGATAACACCTGGTAAAGAAACCCAATCCTGAGTGAAATAAATACCGCGACTTTGATCTTTTTCAATATAATCATCACGTAGTAAATCAACAAAACCTAAAGTAATCTCCCTTTCTCCTTCAAGTTTACCTACTACAGTACCAGCGTGAATATGATCTCCACCAGACAAACGTAAGGCTTTAGCTAATACACGAAAGTGCATACCATGATTTTTTTGTCTATCGATAACTGCATGCATTGCACGGTGGATATGAAGAAGTAGACCATTATCGCGGCAATAGTGAGACAGGGTAGTATTTGCAGTGAATCCACCTGTTAAGTAGTCATGCATTACGATAGGAACGCCCAATTCTCTAGCAAATACAACTCTTTTTAGCATTTCTTCACATGTACCCGCAGTAGCATTCAAATAATGTCCTTTGATTTCCCCTGTTTCGGCCTGTGATTTATAAATTGCTTCGGCACAAAATAAGAAACGGTCTCTCCAACGCATAAATGGTTGGGAGTTCACATTTTCATCATCTTTTGGTAAAATCAAGTCCCCCGCGGAGACATTCATAAACTGCTCTACCATAATTCTTAGCTGATAAACCCAATTTGGGTTTTATAGTACATCCCAATAGGGGACGTCCATACTTGTTCAATTTATCTCTCTCAACTTGGATTCCGTGAGGAGGACCTTGGAAAGTTTTAACATAAGCATTAGGGATTCGCAAATCTTCCAGACGTAGAGCGCGCAAGGCCTTGAACCCAAATACATTACCTACAATGAAGGTAAACATGTTAGTAACAGAACCTTCTTCAAAAAGGTCTAAGGGATAAGCTACATAAGCAATAAATTGATTATCTTCTCCAGGAACAGGCTCGATCTCGTAGCAGCGTCCTTTATAACGATCAAGGCTGGTAAGTCCATCAGTCCACACAGTTGTCCATGTACCAGTGGAAGATTCTGCAGCTACCGCTGCACCTGCTTCTTCAGGCAGAACTCCAGGTTGAGGAGTTACTCGGAATGCTGCCAAGATATCAGTATCTTTGGTTTGATAGTCAGGAGTATAATAAGTCAATTTATAATCTTTAACACCAGCTTTGAACCCAACCTTTGCTTTAGTTTCTGTTTGTGGTGACATAAATCCCCCCCTACAACGCATGAATTAAGAATTGAATTATAGCAACAACAAGGTCTACTCGACATAACTTAAGAGTTAATCAAACCTTTTTACAAATGATCCATCAACTAATATTATCAATTAATCCGAATGGGTCATTGTTAAATTTGACCATGATATTTGATTTGGCAAATACATCATTATTCTATACTCTTTCATATGTATGGCGCAACCCAACCGTTTTTTTTTCGAATCTCTTATTTTTTTTTTGAATTTTGGAATATAATTTTCGAATCTAAATAATAAATAAAAAATATACTCTTGACCTTGACAGTGATATATGTTGTATATGTAAATCCTAGATGTAAATCCTAGATGTAAATCCTTGACATGATTATATTTAATAATTAATTATTTAATTGAATATGTGCTTAAATATAAGTGGATGTCAAGATAATCCATTTCGAAATAATAGGACTTCTAAATGATTATCATTCTATATATAGGCTATGATCTCAAATATATCGTCCTATAAGAAGATTATCTCTTTTTATCCTCATTCGAAGAGTTTTCAAGACATTACGATTACCGGTTGAGAAAAATCCACAAGCCAACCAGTGTCAAACACTTGTCTTTACACTTTTGTATTTTAGAATTATTGTTGTCATTGTCTAAAAATCTTTCTCATTATATTCGTTAAGGTATTCCTATAATCATTAATATCAAAATGTCATAGATCCTAAGGTTTCTGTCAATGGGGAGACGCTTAAGCGCTCCTAGCGTGATGAGTGATCAGTGCATATTTATGCACTTTCTCCTATATTTTTACTTAGGCATTTCTTTACTTTATCTTGATTATTTTTATATTTTATTTTGTTTTTATATTTTATTTTATTTTTGGCTTAATTTGATTTCCGCACTTATTTTTCAGCTTAGCAGTCTGCACGGAAACGATCATAACTGGAGTTCCGGAAATCCGTTTGAGGCGTTCTAAAAATCGCCGGAAAGCTAAGAAAGAGAGCTACGACTTTCGTGTTGGAGTCGAAGTCAGATTCGGAGCCCAAAATTCCAGAATTCCGTTTGAAGTTACTGCATTAGAATTTTATTTTAGTGTTGGGTCATGTATTGGGCCTGGGTTATGTTTTCGACCCAGTTGGGTTATGACCCGAATTTGCTTTCTTTTTAAAGGAAGAATACTCGTGTTACTGTTCACCTAGTTACATTTTCACGAAAAATACATTCGGAGCTTTGAGAGAACCACGGAGAGCTATTTCCTTAGAGTCATTCTGTTGTAATCGCGTTCCAACGCTTTGAGGTTTTTACTTTATCAATCTAATTTGTTTCTCTTTAAACACTATTCTATGAATTGCTTTTGCTTAATCTATTAGTTTATAGAATTGTTTTGATTAAATTCGTATGATTGCATCCTTAGCTTTTATTCGTCGTTACGTCGCTTTGTCGTTAATTCGCGTTTATAATTCGTGTTTGCTTAATTCACGAAAACTTAATTCGTTTGCTTAATTTGGAATATAAGATTGTTAATCTAGTTTATGTCTTTTGCGCTTGTTAATTGACATAGGAATCGAATAGAGATCGAAATCGCTTAGGAAATTGGTAAGGTAGAAACCCGTGATAAGCCGAACCGAAAACAGTAGATTGACTTATTTTGATAATAACTTATTTTAACCGCTTAATTGCATTTTCTTTATTTATCCGATCAGAAACCAAACCAACTCCCCTCCATTTAGAATTTGGTAGATTAATCACATAAAAGAATCCTTGAGACGATATCCGAGTTGAATTGTCGCTGTATTACGTTTTCATCAAAAACACTCGTTTTGATCCGCGCGCGACAACTGATCAATGAGCTAGGCCCTCCACGACGGAAAGATGGATTGGGCCGACCCCGTGTGATGAGCGGGACAGAGCAATATATATATATATATATATATATATATATATATATATATATATATATATATATATATATATATATATATATATATATATATATATATATATATATATATATATATATATATATATATATATATATATATATATATATATATATATATATATATATATATATATATATATATATATATATATATATATATATATATATATATATATATATATATATATATATATATATATATACATATATATATATATATATATATACACATATATATATATATATATATATATATATATATATATATATATATATATATATATACATATATATATATATATATATATATATATATATATATATATATATATATATATATATATATATATATATATATATATATATACATATATATATATATATATACATATATATATATATATATACATATATATATATATATATATATATATATATATATATATATATACATATATATATATATATATACATATATATATATATATATATATATATATATATATATATATATATATATATATATATATATATATACATACATATATATATATATATATATATATATATATATATATATATATATATATATATATATATATATATATATATATATATATATATATATATATATATATATATATATATATATATATATATATATATATATATATATATATATATATATATATATATATATATATATATATATATATATATATATATATATAGGAATCTTAATCGGTTGAGTAAGTAAATAAAATAATTAATTATATTTAATAATTAAATAGATGTCAAGATAATCCATTTTGAAATAATGAGAATTCTTAATGATCATCATTCTATATATAGACTATGATCTCAAATATATTATCCTATAAGAAGATTATTTCTTTTTATCCCCATTCGAAGATTTTCAAGACATTACGAGTACCGGTTGAGAAAAATCCACAAGGCAACCGGTGTCAAACACTTGTCTGTACACTTTTGTATTTTAGAATTATCGTTGTCATTGTCTAAAAATTTTTCTCATTATATTCATTAAGGTATTCCTATAATCATTAATATCAAAATGTCATAGATCCTAAGGTTTGTGTCCATGGGGAGACGCTTAAGCGCTCCCAGCGTGATGAGTGATCAGTGCATATTTATGCACTTTCTCCTATATTTTTACTTAGGCATTTCTTTACTTTATCTTGATTATTTTTATGTCTTATTTTGTTTTTATATTTTATTTTATTTTTGGCTTAATTTGATTTCCGCATTTATTTTTCAGCTTTAGCAGTCTGCACGAAAATGATCATAACTGGAGTTCCGGAAATCCGTTTGAGGCGTTCTAAAAATCGCCGAAAGCTAAGAGAGAGAGAGCTACGACTTTCGTGTTGGAGTCGAAGTCAGATTCGGAGCACAAAATTCCAGAATTCCGTTTGAAGTTACTGCATTAGAATTTTATTTTAGTGTTGAGTAATGTATTGGGCCTGGGTTATGTTTTCGACCCAGTTGGTTATGACCCGAATTTGCTTTCTTTTTTAAAGGAAGAATACTCGTGTTACTGTTCACCTAGTTACATTTCATGAAAAATACATTCGGAGCTTTGAGAGAACCATGGAGAGCTATTTCCTTAGAGTCATTATGTTGTAATCGCGTTCCAACGCTTTGAGGTTTTTACTTTAACAATCTAATTCGTTTCTCTTTAAACACTATTCTATGAATTGCTTTTGCTTAATCTGTTAGTTTATAGAATTGTTTTGATTAAATTCGTATGATTGCATCCTTAGCTTTTATTCGTCATTACGTCGCTTTGTCGTTAATTCGCGTTTATAATTCGTGTTTGCTTAAATTCACGAAAACTTAATCCGTTTGCTAATTTGGAATATAGGATTGTTAATCTAGTTATGTCTTTTGCGCTTGTTAATTGACATAGGAATCGAATAGAGATCGAAATCGCTTAGGAAATTGGTAAGGTAGAAACCCGTGATAAGCCGGAACCGAAAACAGTAGATTGACTTATTTTGATAATAACTTATTTTAACCGCTTAATTGCATTTTCTTTATTTATCCAATCAGAAACCAAACCAACTCCCTCTCCATTTCGAAGTTGGTAGATTAATCACATAAAAGAATCCTTGAGACGATATCCGAGTTGAATTGTCGCTGTATTACGTTTTCATCAAAACACTCGTTTTGATCCGCGCGCGACAACTGATCAATGAGCTAGGCCCTCCACGACGGAAAGATGGATTAGGCCGACCCCGTGTGATGAGCGGGACAGAGCAATATATATATATATATATATATATATATATATATATATATATATATATATATATATATATATATATATATATATATATATATATATATATATATATATATATATATATATATATATATATATATATATATATATATATATATATATATATATATATATATATATATATATATATATATATATATATATATATATATATATATATATATATATATATATATATATATATATATATATATATATATATATATATATATATATATATATATATATATATATATATATATATATATATATATATATATATATATATATATATATATATATATATATATATATAGGAATCTTAATCGGTTGAGTAAGTAAATAAAATAATTAATTATTTAATTGAATATGTAGGCTATGATCTCAAATATATCCTCCTATAAGAAGATTATCTCTTTTTATCCCCATTCGAAGAGTTTTCAAGACATTACGAGTACCGGTTGAGAAAAATCCACAAGCCAACCAGTGTCAAACACTTGTCTGTATACTTTTGTATTTTAGAATTATCGTTGTTATTGTCTAAAAATCTTTCTCATTATATTCGTTAAGGTATTCCTATAATCATTAATATCAAAATGTCATAGATCCTAAAGTTTGTGTCAATGGGGAGACGCTTAAGCGCTCCCAGCGTGATGAGTGATTCAGTGCATATTTATGCACTTGCTCCTATATTTTTACTTAGCATTTCTTTACTTTATCTTGATTATTTTAATGTTTTATTTTGTTTTTATATTTTATTTTATTTATGGCTTAATTTGATTTCCGCACTTATTTTTCAGCTTTAGCAGTCTGCACGGAAACGATCATAACTGGAGTTCCGGAAATCCGTTTGAGGCGTTCTAAAAATCGCCGGAAAGCTAAGAGAGAGAGCTACGACTTTCGTGTTGGAGTCGAAGTCAGATACGGAGCCCAAAATCCAGAATTCCGTTTGAAGTTACTGCATTAGAATTTTATTTTAGTGTTGGGTCATGTATTGGGCCTGGGTTATGTTTTCGACCAAGTTGGGTTATGACCCGAATTTGCTTTCTTTTTAAAGGAAAAATACTCGTGTTATTGTTCACCCTAGTTACATTTTCACGAAAAATACATTCGGAGCTTTGAAAGAACCATGGAGAGCTAATTCCTAAGAGTCGTTCTGCTGTAATCGCGTTCCAACGCTTTGAAGTTTTTACTTAATCAATCTAATTTGTTTCTCTTTAAACACTATTCAATGATTTGCTTTGCTGAATCTATTAGTTTATAGAATTGTTTTGATTAAATTCGTATGATTGCATCCTTAGCTTTTATTCGTCGTTACGTCCCTTTTCGTTAATTCGCGTTTATAATTCGTGTTTGCTTAATTCACGAAAACATAATCCGTTTGCTTAATTTGGAATATAGGATTGTTAATCTAGTTTATGTCTTTTTGCGCTTGTTAATTGACATAGGAATCAAATAGAGATCGAAATTGCTTAGGAAATTGGTAAGGTAGAAACCCGTGATAAGCCGGAACCGAAAACAGTAGATTGACTTATTTTGATAATCACTTATTTTAACCGCTTAATTTCATTTTCTTTATTTATCCGATCAGAAACCAAACTAACTCCCCCTCCATTTCGAATTTGGTAGATTAATCACATAAAAGAATCCTTGAGACGATATCCGAGTTGAATTGTCGCTGTATTACGTTTTCATCAAAAACACTCGTTTTGATCCGCGCGCGACAACTGATCAGTGAGCTAGGCCCTCCACGACGGAGAGATGGATTGGGCCGACCCCGTGTGATGAGCGGGACAGAGCAATATATATATATATATATATATATATATATATTTTATATATATATATATATATATATATATATATATATATATATATATATATATATATATATATATATATATATATATATATATATATATATATATATATATATATATATATATATATATATATATATATATATATATATATATATATATATATATATATATATATATATATATATATATATATATATATATATATATATATATAAGAATCTTAATCGGTTGAGTAAGTAAATAAAATAATTAATTATATTTAATAATTAATTATTTAATTGAATATGTGCTTAAATATAAGTGGATGTCAAGATAATCCATTTCGAAATAATGAGAATTCTAAATTATTATCATTCTATATATAGGCTATGATCTCAAATATATCATCCTATAAGAAGATTATCTCTTTTTATCCCCATTCGAAGAGTTTTCAAGACATTACGAGTACCGGTTGAGAAAAATCCACAAGCCAACCAGTCTCAAACACTTGTCTGTACACTTTTGTATTTTAGAATTATCGTTGTTATTGTCTAAAAATCTTTCTCATTATATTCGTTAAGGTATTCTTATAAACATTAATATCAAAATGTCATAGATCCTAAAGTTTGTGTCAATGGGGAGACGCTTAAGCGCTCCCAGCGTGATGACTGATCAATGCATATTTATTCATTTTCTCCTATATTTTTACTTAGGCATTTCTTTAATTTATCTTGATTATTTTTATGTTTTATTTTGTTTCTATATTTTGTTTTATTTATGGCTTAATTTGATTTCCGCACTTATTTTTCAGCTTTAGCAGTCTGCACGGAAACGATCATAACTGGAGTTCCGGAAATCCGCTTGAGGCGTTCTAAAAATCGCCGGAAAGCTAAGAGAGAGAGCTACAACTTTCGTGTTGGAGTCGAAGTCAGATACGCAGCCCAAAATTCCAGAATTCCGTTTGAAGTTACTGCATTAGAATTTTATTTTAGTGTTGGGTTATGTATTGGGCCTCGATTATGTTTTCGACCCAGTTGGGTTATGACCCGAATTTGCTTTTTTTTTAAAGGAAAAATACTCGTGTTACTGTTCACCTAGTTACATTTTCACGAAAAATACATTCGGAGCTTTGAAAGAACCATGGAGAGCTAATTCCTAAGAGTCGTTCTGCTGTAATCGCGTTCCAACGCTTTGAGGTTTTTACTTAATCAATCTAATTCGTTTCTCTTTAAACACTATTCTATGATTTGCTTTTGCTGAATCTGTTATTTTATAGAATTGTTTTGATTAAATTCGTATGATTGCATCCTTAGCTTTTATTCGTCGTTACGTCCCTTTGTCGTTAATTCGCGTTTATAATTCGTGTTTGTTTAATTCACGAAAACTTAATTCGTTTGCTTAATTTGGAATATAGGATTGTTAATCTAGTTTATGTCTTTTGCGCTTGTTAATTGACATTGGAATCGAATAGAGATCGAAATCGCTTAGGAAATTGGTAAGGTAGAAACTCGTGATAAGCCGGAACCGAAAATAGTAGATTGACTTATTTTGATAATCACTTATTTTAACCCCTTAATTGCATTTTCTTTATTTATCCGATCAGAAACCAAACCAACTCCCCCTCCATTTCGAATTTGGTAGATTAATCACATAAAAGAATCCTTGAGACGATATCCGAGTTGAATTGTCGTTGTATTACGTTTTCATCAAAACACTCGTTCTGATCCGCGCGCGACAACTGATCAATGAGCTAGGCCCTCCACGATGGAGAGATGGATTGGGCCGACCCCGTGTGATGAGCGGGACAGAGCAATATATATATATATATATATATATATATATATATATATATATATATATATATATATATATATATATATATATATATATATATATATATATATATATATATATATATATATATATATATATATATTATATATATATATATATATATATATATATATATATATATATATATATATATATATATATATATATATATATATATATATATAATATTATATATATATATATATATATATATATATATATATATATATATATATATATATATATATATATATATATATATATATATATATATATAATATATATATATATATATATATATATATATATATATATATATATATATATATATATATATATATATATATATATATATATATATATATATATATATATATATATATTTATATATATATATATATATATATATATCTATATATATATATATGTATATATATATATATATATGTATATATATATATATATATATATATATATATATATATATATATATATATATATATATATATAATATATATATATATATATATATATATATATATATATATATATAAATATATATATATATATATATATATATATATATATATATATATATATATATATATATATATATATATATATATATATATATATATATATATATATATATATATATATATATATATATATATATAAGAATCTTAATCGGTTGAGTAAGTAAATAAAATAATTAATTATATTTAATAATTAATTATTTAATTGAATATGTGCTTAAATATAAGTGGATGTCAAGATAATCCATTTCGAAATAATGAGAATTCTAAATGATTATCATTCTATATATAGGCTATGATCTCAAATATATCCTCCTATAAGAAGATTATCTCTTTTTATCTCCATTCGAAGAGTTTTCAAGACATTACGAGTACCGGTTGAGAAAAATCCACAAGCCAACCAGTGTCAAACACTTGTCTGTACACTTTTGTATTTTAGAATTATCATTGTTATTGTCTAAAAATCTTTCTCATTATATTCGTTAAGGTATTCCTATAATCATTAATATCAAAATGTCATAGATCCTAAAGTTTGTGTCAATGGGGAGACGCTTAAGCGCTCCCAGCGTGATGAGTGATCAGTGCATATTTATGCACTTGCTCCTATATTTTTACTTAGGCATTTCTTTACTTTATCTTGATTATTTTTATGTTTATTTTGTTTTTATATTTTTTTTTAGGGCTTAATTTGATTTCCGCACTTATTTTTCAGCTTTAGCAGTCTGCACGGAAACGATCATAACTGGAGTTCCGGAAATCTGTTTGAGGCGTTCTAAAAATCGCCGGAAAGCTAAGAGAGAGAGCTACGACTTTCGTGTTGGAGTCGAAGTCAGATTCGGAGCCAAAATTCCAGAATTCCGTTTGAAGTTACTGCATTAGAATTTTATTTTAGTGTTGGGTCATGTATTGGGCCTCGGTTATGTTTTCGACCCAGTTGGGTTATGACCCGAATTTGCTTTCTTTTTAAAGGAAAAATACTCGTGTTATTGTTCACCTAGTTACATTTTCACGAAAAATACATTCGGAGCTTTGAAAGAACCATGGAGAGCTAATTCCTAAGAGTCGTTCTGCTGTAATCGCGTTCCAACGCTTTGAGGTTTTTACTTAATCAATCTAATTCGTTTCTCTTTAAACACTATTCTATGATTTGCTTTTGCTGAATCTGTTAGTTTATAGAATTGTTTTGATTAAATTCGTATGATTGCATCCTTAGCTTTTATTCGTCGTTACGTCCCTTTGTCGTTAATTCGCGTTTATAATTCGTGTTTGCTTAATTCACGAAAACCTAATCCGTTTGCTTAATTTGGAATATAGGATTGTTAATCTAGTTTATGTCTTTTGTGCTTGTTAATTGACATAGGAATCGAATAGAGATCGAAATCGCTTAGGAAATTGGTAAGGTAGAAACCCGTGATAAGCCGGAACCGAAAACAGTAGATTGATTTATTTTGATAATCACTTATTTTAACCGCTTAATTGCATTTTCTTTATTTATCCGATCAGAAACCAAACCAACTCCCCCTCCATTTCGAATTTGGTAGATTAATCACATAAAAGAATCCTTGAGACGATATCCGAGTTGAATTGCCGCTGTATTATGTTTTCATCAAAAACACTCGTTTTGATCCGCGCGCGACAACTGATCAATGAGCTAGGCCCTCCACGACGGAGAGATGGATTGGGCCGACCCCGTGTGATGACCGGGACAGAGCAATATATATATATATATATATATATATATATATATATATATATATATATATATATATATATATATATATATATATATATATATATATATATATATATATATATATATATATATATATATATATATATATATATATATATATATATATATATATATATATATATATATATATATATATATATATATATATATATATATATATATATATATATATATATATATATATATATATATATATATATATATATATATATATATATATATATATATATATATATATATATATATATATATATATAAGAATCTTAATCGGTTGAGTAAGTAAATAAAATAATTAATTATATTTAATAATTAATTATTTAATTGAATATGTGCTTAAATATAAGTGGATGTCAAGATAATCCATTTCGAAATAATGAGAATTCTAAATGATTATCATTCTATATATAGGCTATGATCTCAAATATATCCTCCTATAAGAAGATTATCTCTTTTTATCTCCATTCGAAGAGTTTTCAAGACATTACGAGTACCGGTTGAGAAAAATCCACAAGCCAACCAGTGTCAAACACTTGTCTGTACACTTTTGTATTTTAGAATTATCGTTGTTATTGTCTAAAAATCTTTCTCATTATATTCGTTAAGGTATTCCTATAATCATTAATATCAAAATGTCATAGATCCTAAAGTTTGGGTCAATGGGAGACGCTTAAGCGCTCCCAGCGTGATGAGTGATCAGTGCATATTTATGCACTTGCTCCTATATTTTTACTTAGGCATTTCTTTACTTTATCTTGATTATTTTTATGTTTTATTTGTTTTTATATTTTTTTTTTAGGGCTTAATTTGATTTCCGCACTTATTTTTCAGCTTTAGCAGTCTGCACGGAAACGATCATAACTGGAGTTCCGAAAATCCGTTTGAGGCGTTCTAAAAATCGCCGGAAAGCTAAGAGAGAGAGCTACGACTTTCGTGTTGGAGTCGAAGTCAGATTCGGAGCCCAAAATTCCAGAATTCCGTTTGAAGTTACTGCATTAGAATTTTATTTTAGTGTTGGGTCATGTATTGGGCCTCGGTTATGTTTTCGACCCAGTTGGGTTATGACCCGAATTTGCTTTCTTTTTAAAGGAAAAATACTCGTGTTATTGTTCACCTAGTTACATTTTCACGAAAAATACATTCGGAGCTTTGAAAGAACCATGGAGAGCTAATTCCTAAGAGTCGTTCTGCTGTAATCGCGTTCCAACGCTTTGAGGTTTTTACTTAATCAATCTAATTCGTTTCTCTTTAAACACTATTCTATGATTTGCTTTTGCTGAATCTGTTAGTTTATAGAATTGTTTTGATTAAATTCGTATGATTGCATCCTTAGCTTTTATTCGTCGTTACGTCCCTTTGTCGTTAATTCGCGTTTATAATTCGTGTTTGCTTAATTCACGAAAACCTAATCCGTTTGCTTAATTTGGAATATAGGATTGTTAATCTAGTTTATGTCTTTTGTGCTTGTTAATTGACATAGGAATCG
>OZ012738.1:157575701-157597790 GCA_963859935.3 Lathyrus sativus | reverse complement strand
CTTGCTTTCATTTTCGTTTTCGTCTAGCAACACATAACAACCACCACCAATTTCCTCCCTGTCCTTCCTTCAACCAAATCAAACCCACAACCAACCTTAACAATAAACCAAAATTGAAACAGAATGAACAAAGAGAGAAATGGAAATCGAACGAAGAAGACGAATCAAAACCTGAATAAAGAGAGACGCGAAAGAAAATAGATGAAAGAAAGCGAGCAGAAGTAGGGAGCGAAATCGCGAAGCAAAAGGGAAAGGTCTGTATTAACACTCCGCATTTGTTCTTCTTTTCATTTTCCGTTAGATCTTGGCTCTTTTATTTTGATTTTGATTGCGTTTATTATTGATTTTGTATATATATGGTTTCTCTTCAATGGACAGCATGTTGCACTGGGCAATAAGTATGCATAATTTGAATATTCATTGCCATAAAAATTACATGTTGCTGAATTTGTTGTATTTCTTATTAATTGAATTGAAGCCTTTACTTTGATGCACTCTAAATGTTTGATGAAATGTCTCAATGTGTTTTTGATATGTTTTTTGGAATTCCTTTATTGCACTCTAAAATGTTTGATGAAATGTCTAGGTATATAGTTTTTACAGAAATCCTTTATTGCACTAAAAATGTTTGATGAAATGTTTCTATGTATTTTTAATATGTTTTTGTAGTGATGCCATGGTGGTAGGTTGAAATGGGAAGGTGAAGGAAATTGGCGGTTGGCAAAGTTGATGGTAGGGTTGGTTTGGATACAAATGGTTGTTATAAATTACTATTGGATATGTGGAAATTTTGATTGTGGGGTTGAAATAAATATTATTAAATTGAGTTGTGTTAGATTAATGATTGTGTGCTGCACTTGATTTGTATCCTAGTGAAGCATAGTTGTAATATTGTGTTTTTGTAGGATTTTAGATTAAGATACGGCAGAGGCAAAACCTGAGGTCAGGGCATATCTCAACGGCATAGACGCTCCTTCAATATTGGCTACAAGAACCCTCTTCGTAAAGGTTACAATTTATGTTTCTCATCCTTTTTACCTACTACCTATAGCTTCCTAGTATATATATGATCTTGGAATGCATTAGTTTCTGTTTTTTCTTGGTGACAAGGTTGAAGGATCAACTTTTCTTATTACCTTTGTTTTTTTGTTGGAATTCATGTGCATTTGTGGACAATGATATGTAAATATGGACTGATTATTGGCATGTTAATATTGTAGGAAGTTCACGAACTGCTTACTGCTTGGAAGACCTTATTTTGATAGTTCTATTGCATTTTTATACTCGCACCTTCAAGTAGTCATCAACTACTTTATGATGGAGAAAAGCCATGTTTTACTAATCCGCAATGTGCCAGAATATTGCTATGATTGTCCGCAGGCCCACTCTCAGGGAAGCAAAACGTGTATATGGCCAGTTGACACTAGTATCTTATGAAGCAGATGAGAAGGAAATTTTACAAAGCGATCAACAAGAAGCGGTGCCCCAATTCGTATTGCTAAAAGAACTGGTGCCACACCTGCCAGCAAAGTGGACATGGCTGGATTGGATAAAAACAACAAAGCCGAAGCTTCTTCCCAGTAACCAAAATGATGAACCTCTTATTTCAAGTAACGACGAAAGTGAGACCGAGTTATCTAGTAAGTCAACTCATTTACATCAAGCAGCACACATCTGCTGACTCTCAAAAGGGTTACGGAGCTCCTGGAACAAGGCTTGGATCCATGCATCAAAGATGAAAGGGGACGGACTCCGTATATGTTGGCACCTGACAAGGAAGTCAGGAACACTTTTAGAAGGTTTATGACTTCAAATCCTGATAAATGGGATTGGAATGCTGCAAAAGTGCCTAGTGCATTGACCAAAGAAATGGAAGAATCACAAAGCTGCTAAACAGGTGATTCTGATGTTTCTAAGAATAAATGTTGTTGAATGATTTAAAATCGATTATTGCATTTTTTTACTATGGACACTTTTCTCTGCATTTGAAGACTAGCCGATAAATATTATTGGCAGCAAAAGACCAACCAGGACATAATAAGTATGATTGGTTGAAAAACATATCCTTCATTTTAGGGAACCATATCTGTGATTAAGTTTACTTGCCAGTCCCCCATTTGACGTGACTCATTGAGGTTTTGACTTTTATTGAACAAATCTAAGAACTCCCGTGGAAGAATAATTCTTGTTGCTTTGTGCTTGTACAGGCAGAAAAAGATGCCAAGAGAAAAGCTAGAGCAAAAGAATTGAAGAAATTACGTAAGGCAAAAGAAAAGAAGGCCCCAGGTACATTTTATTCTTTCCATCTTTATGTAGCATGGATGACCTCACATTAGTTTTCTAGGTCTTGTTTATAAAAGATATTACCATAGGTAGTCAATAGCACCACTGTTGTGTTGGAGTTGCCTTTGGCCTTAGGGATGCCATCGCGCATCATAAACTGATGCCCATTGGCAGTGCTACAAAGATGGACATTATTGGCTCAAATCGTCATTATCTTGAATGTATTAAGGCTGCTTATAACTTCGCAAGTGGCGAACTTGTGAATCTAATTAAGGAAAAGGTGATTTGTAATTGATTAGGCTTGTAAATATGTGTTTGTTGTATTCTCACACCAGTTCTCTCTAATGGATGCTACTTCACA
The DNA here is from genome assembly GCA_963859935.3 of Lathyrus sativus. Lineage (NCBI taxonomy): Eukaryota > Viridiplantae > Streptophyta > Magnoliopsida > Fabales > Fabaceae > Lathyrus > Lathyrus sativus. The sequence goes on along the minus strand of OZ012738.1, from coordinate 157,595,146 downwards.
ACCATTGAAGTATCAGGTAACCATCTTCCCTCAACTCTACTGTCTAAATCTTTTTTTGTTTTGTTTAGTTTTATAAGCTAAAGTTTGTTTCTCTTACATGTTTCTCAGACATGGTTCTTGAAAGTTTCTATCCATTGTGAAGGTTGTAGAAGAAAAGTAAAGAAAGTCTTACAGAACATTGATGGATTAACAAAAGATGACATGGCAAAAGTTTAACAAAAGAACGAAATTAGGAAGATCTCAAGGGTGGGAAAAGTGAAAAGATCTCCTATTCTTTTAGAAGATGAAGCACTGATAATTAAGTGTGTGAAATAAGAACTTGTGATTCCCTGTTGACTGTTCCGGTAATTGGCATATAGTGTTGGATTAACAAAAGATGATGTGATTGGTTCAAAGAGATTTGATTATGAGTGAATTGATTTTGTGGAATTGATTCTAGTTAAAAGTGACTTGAATATAAATTGATTTGATTATCGAGGGAAGTATAGTGAAATTGGTGTATCTCTTCATCTTTATCAGGGTTGTAAAAATTTAGGACTAATAAGATTAAGTAAATTTGTGTGATAATATTATAGATGCAGGGGTCCATGATGATTGTAAATTGGTGTGAAATTGGTGTATCTCTTCATCTTTAATTAAACTTTAGTCTTCCAATCCATTACTATCTATTGCATATTGTTTTTAGGATAGAGGTGGCTGCAGTGTGGAGGATTTCTGCAACCACATACATAGAAAAAGTTTGGTGAAGGATGTGAAGTATGTTCTGGTGTGGGGGTATAAGTGCTAGCATTATCCCACAACATTGCGGCCTTAGTCACGTTATCCGTGATGAAGATGTTCAGATTGTTAAGAAAAGGGTTAGAAATCTACCCTTCACCTTGTCTTGTGCTGTCTAACTTATTGGTGCACAGTGTTGTTAAATAACAGCTACAACATTGCGTAGTTTGAACAAATTACCATTGTTCCACTATAAGCCATTTATTATAAATATGTCAAATAGTAAGCTATAGTGTCACTATAACACTATTGGCAACATTGGTTGTGCATCATTCTTCAAATTCTATGTTCTTGACTCGTCGTGCAATCAAGATGGAAACGTACTGGAAAGGTGCGATCAAATAGCTGTGGACATGGTCAATAACGGCCTTGTTGATACTCGTCGTGCAATCAAGATGGTAGAGCCAGAACATCTTAACTAACTTCTACATCCACAGGTATATATTGTTTCCGTTAACTTTTCATTTTCAAATGCAAGGTGCTCAAGAGTTATTGATTTGTTTATTGTTACTTGTTTAGTTTAAGGATCCATCTAAATACAAGGACAAAGTGGTTGCCGACTGGCTTGCCTGCTTCCCCCTGGAGCTGCGGTTGGGCAGGTTGTGTTCAATACTGATGATGCCGAAGAATGGCATGCACAAGGGAAGAGTGTCATCTTGGTATTGTTTTTTACTATCTCTTTCTTTCCATTCACTGTATTATATTGTTATAGTATCATATATGAGTAAAACAACCATGTATTGAATGAAAATGTGAGGGTTGAATAATTTATAAGAGATGCTTGCATGATTAAAGGTAAGGACAGAGACAAGTCCAGAAGATGTCGGAGGCATGCATTCAGCTGTTGGCATCTTGACAGCAAGAGGAGGTATGACATCTCATGCTGCTGTTGTAGCTCGTGGATGGGGAAAGTGTTGTGTGTCTGGTTGCACCTCTATTAAAGTAAATGATGATGAAAAGGTAACTTCAGAGACTATACATTCTTGACATATTAGTAAAAAATGTGTTCTATATTAATTTGTGACGTTAGTGCTGCTTGTAATATTTAAATAGGCTGAAGAATTAGCTGCAGCTATGGTAACAATCAAGGCACAATCTGCCCAAACTGATAACGATGTAAGTATTGGATTGCTATTTTTTATACATTCATTAAGATCACATTTTGGCACAGATTATAAACATTGTTTATTCTGGAAACAGATGCAAACCTAAAATCTCAAGCCTCCAACAATTGTTATGTTCTGAAATTTGGCGGTAAGGCAAATGATTCCAGTCATGAATAAGTGAGAAAACAATTGCCATTGATTTTTATTCTTGCAATTGGTTTGGCATTCTGATATCATCTGCCGTCAGCTGTTACTGAATCTTCATGTTTGTTCAAATGTAGGTGATTACCGCGAGATATACCAGCACCATAGTTACTGAATCTTCATTGTTTGTTCAAATGTAGGTGATTACCGCCGAGATATACCAAGCACCATAGCAACATGTATTTCGCTCGGCGGAGTCCTTGGGACAGCTTCAATGCGAAAAGTCTATTCAAACAAATGGTCGCTTGTGTTTCTATGGATTTCATAGGATTTACGTAATGGCTTGTTCCTCATGTAACAACTTAGCTTTAGAAATTTTCATAATTGAAGTCGCGTTTCCCAAGCTGTAAATTTCGGATACAAAACTTGCAATTTGTAAAAACTGTTATTTGGTTAATAAACCAAATTTAGCAAATACTGGCTTTACATTGTTATGAACTTCCACTCTTCCAATCTTTAAAATATTTTGATTGTTAATCGATTCTTTAATATATATATATATATATATATAAAATATATATATATAATATATAATACTATATATATATATATATATATATATCTATACTATATATATACTCTATATATCTATATATAAATATATATATATATATATATATATAATATATATATATCTATCATATATATCTATATTATTATATCTCATATATACTAATATATATATTATATATATATATATCAATATATATGTATATATATATTAAAAAAAAAGTATTATCCAAAAAAAAAAACTTCTTAGGTCGGTTAATTATACCCGACTTAAGAAGTAAGTTCTTAGGTATGGGTATAAATGGTTTCTGCAGGCTAGACTTATAACTCGGGTTTTGTCTAACCGACCTAAGAAGTTGTTTCTTAAGTTAGGTCCACAACCAACTTAAGAAGTCAAAACTTCTTATGACGGTAATTCTTAGGTCGGGCTCGGACCCGACTTAAAAAGTCATTTTAAACCGACTTAAAAAGCCTTTTTTTCCACTAGTGATATATATATATATATATATATATATATATATATATATATATATATATATATATATATAAGTATATATATATATATATATATATATATATATATATATATAATATATCATATATATATATATATATATATATATATATATATAATATTATATATATATATATATATTATATATATATATATATATATATATATTATATATATATATATATATATATATATATATATTGCTCTGTCCCGCTCATCACACGGGGTCGGCCCAATCCATCTCTCCATCGTGGAGGGCCTAGCTCATTGATCAGTTGCCGCGCGCGGATCAAAACGAGTGTTTTTGATGAAAACGTAATACAACGACAATTCAACTCGGAAATCGTCTCAAGGATTATTTTATGTGATTAATCTACCAAATTCGAAATGGAGGGGAAGTTGGTTTGGTTTCTGATCGGATAAATAAATTAAATGCAATTAAGCGGTTAAAATAAGTGATTCTCAAAATAAGTCAGTCTACTATTTTCGGTTCCGGCTTATCACGGGTTTCTACCTTACCAATTTCCTAAGCGATTTCGATCTCTATTCGATTCCTATGTCAATTAACAAGCGCAAAAGACATAAAATAGATTAACAATCCTATATTCCAAATTAAGCAAACGGATTAAGTTGTCGTGAATTAAGCAAACACGAATTATAAACGCGAATTAACGACAAAGCGACGTAACGCCAAAAAAAGCTAGGATGCAATCATACGAATTTAATAAAAACAATTCTATTAACTAACAGATTAAGCAAAAGTAATTCATACAATAGTGTTTAAATAGAAACGAATTAGATTGATAAAGTAAAAACCTCAAAGCGTTGGAACGCGATTACAACAGAATGACTCTAAGGAATTAGCTCTCCATGGTTCTCTCAAAGCTCCGAATGTATTTTACGTGAAAATGTAACTAGGTGAACCGTAACACGCGTATTTTTCCTTTAAAAAGAAAGCAAATTCGGGTCATAACCCAACTGGGTCGAAAACATAACCCAGGCCCAATACATGACCCAACACTAAAATAAAATTCTAATGCAGTAATTTCAAACGGAATTCTGGAATTTTGGCCTCCGAATCTGACTTCGACTCCAACACGAAAGTCGTAGCTCTCTCTCTTAGCTTTCCGGCGATTTTTAGAACGCGTCAAACGGATTTCCTGAACCTCCAGTTATGATCATTTCCCGTGCAGACTGCTAAAGCTGAAAAATAAGTGCGGAAATCAAATTAGGCCAAAAATAAAATAAAATATAAAAACAAAATAGAACATAAAAATAATCAAGATAAAGTAAAGAAATGCCTAAGTAAAAATATAGGAGAAAGTGCATAAATATGCACTGATCACTCATCACGCTGGGAGCGCTTAAGCGTCTCCCCATGGACACAAACTTTAGGATCTATGACATTTTGATATTAATGATTATAGGAATACCTTAACGAATATAATGAGAAAGATTTTTAGACAATAACAATGATAATTCTAAAATACAAAAGTGTACAGACAAGTGTTTGACACTGGTTGGCTTGTGGATTTTTCTCAACCGGTTCTCGTAATGTCTTGAAAACTCTTCGAATGGGGATAAAAAAGATATAATCTTCTTATAGGATGATATATTTGAGATCATAGCCTATATATAGAATGATAATTATTTAGAATTCTCATTATTTCGAAATGGATTATCTTGACATCCACTTATATTTAAGCACATATTCAATTAAATAATTAATTATTAAATATAATTAATTATTTTATTTACTTACTCAACCGATTAAGATTCATATATATATATATATATATATATATATATATATATATATATATATATATATATATATATATTATATATATATATATATATATATATATATATATATATATATATATATATATATATATATATATATATATATATATATAATATATATATATATATATATATATATATATATATATATATATATATATATATATATAGTATATATATATATATATATATATATATATATATCTCAGTCCCGCTCATTACACGGGGTCGGCCCAATCCATCTCTCCGTCGTGGAGGGCCTAGCTCATTGATCAGTTGTCGCGCGGATCAAAACGAGTGTTTTTGATGAAAACGTAATACAGCGACAATTCATCTCGGAAATCGTCTCAAGGATTATTTTATGTGATTAATCTACCAAATTCGAAATCGAGGGGAGTTGGTTTGGTTTCTGACGGATAAATAAAGAAAATGCAATTAAGCGGTTTAAAATAAGTGATTATCAAAATACACTATGCCAAAACAGACCTTTAGCAGCGCTTTTTTTGACCTTTAGTAGCGCTTTAAAGCGCTGCCTAAAGTGGCGCTGCTAAAGGTAAAGGCAGCGCTTTTTTTTGTGGAAAAAGCGCTGCTAAAGACATCACCTTTAGCAGCGCTTTTTTACCCCTTTAACAGCGCTTTTTAAAGCGCTGCCTAATCTCCCCCCCCCCCTCCCCCCCCCCCTTTAGCAGCGCTTTATTAAAGCGTTGTCTTAGACCCCCCTATAGCAGCGCTTTATGAAAGCGTTGTCTTAGACCCCTCTTTCCCCACCTATAGCAGCGCTTTTTTAGCAGTTTCTCTGTCCCCTTTAGCAGCGCTTATACATAAAAGCGCTGTCTAATGTGCACGTTTTGAAAAAAAAATTCCTGATTAATTGCATTTTTTATATATTTTTCAATAAACCTGCTTATATTACAATACCTGCTTATATAATTTAGCCCTTTATTTCAGCACTTTGGCTTTATATACACAATTCAACACTTTGGCATTATGTGCACAATTCAACACTTTGGCATTATATGCACAATTCAACATCACAAATTATATACAATTCCACTTTAATATATATAATTCAAAAGCTTCACAATTCAACATCACAAATTATATACAATTCTCAACTCGAAATTCAACATCACAAATTATACAATTCTACTTTAATTTCTTCCAATCTTTATTGCTGGCCATAATATACCTGTAATTCAGGAAAACTAAAGTATCAAATGAATGACATTCAAATATGTAAATAAGAAATATATATATATATATACACATAAGAAACGTATAAATAAGAAATAATATGTTATTTTATTGAATGAGACAATATGTAATTTTACAAGTACCTTTAACATCTTTTTCTTTTTTTAGTTCGAAGGTGCTTTACTTGTCTCTTAACAACACGGACGGATGGATTGATCCAAATTCCCTCGCTATGATCATTTCTAATATATGATTCGTCTGCTATAATATTCTCATCTGGATCATCCCTAACATAAGATTCATTCTCAACATCAACCTCCCCCTTTTCTCCAATGTTATCGTTGATTACTTTGTTGGAAAAAAGAACTATAAACCATTTCGTACTTTTCGGATCAGTGACATAGAACACTTGTTTAGCTTGTGTGGCTAGAATAAAAGGCTCATCTTTGTACCCCACCTTATTAAGATCCACTTGCAAAAAACCTGACTTATCCATACGTATGCCACTATTACTTTCAACCCACTTGCATCCAAAGATAGGAATCTGAAACTTCTCATAATCAAACACCCAAATGCGCTCGATTACCCCAAAATACGAGGAAATGTGCATTGATTCGGCAAGCACAGTGACACCACTATTTTGCATTGTACTTTTATCATCTTGCTCCTTGGTATAAAATGTGTATCCATTAATTGCGTATGCGCTATAAGAAAACACATGCAAAGTTGGACCATATGCTAAACATCTCAACCTTTCTGTTATTGAAGCGGGATCAGAATAAAACTTTGAATAAATATGCTCTTTGAACCATGTTATAAAACTTCGATTGTGCTCACGTACTATCCAATTTTCATTTCTATTCAGATTTAAACCTCAGAGAACGTCCTTGTGCAATTTAACGTACTGCTCAACCTCAATGTCATTGTGCAGAACATATAAATGCACTTGCTCCCGTTCATCCCTTGAAACTGTCACAACTTTATTTCCAATTAACTGTTTACCTACTACTTTTTCAACAACATCAGATTTTGGGAGGCCAATGCCAATGGATTGAACGTTGGACAAATATTCAGTACAAAACTCAATAGCTTCTTCAACAATGTATCGTTCAACAATACATCCCTCTGGTCGACTTCGGTTTTTCACATACCCTTTCAATATTTTCATATAACGTTCAACTGGATACATCCATCTCATATATGCAGGTCCACACAGTTGTGTCTCTTTCACGAGATGCACAACTAGATGTACCATTATGTCAAAGAATGACGGAGGAAAATACATTTCAAGCTCACACAAAGTAATAATTATATCTTTTTGCAATGTTGGTAAGATCGCAGGATCGATCACCTTACTACAAATAGATCTGAAAAAGAAACACAATTTTGTTATTGCGCCTCTCACTTTTTCTGGCAAAATAGAACGTATACCTATTGGTAGAAAGTGTTCCATAAGAACATGGCAATCATATGTCTTTAAACTCTTTAACTTTAGGTCTTTCATAGAAACAAGTCTTCTAATATCTGAAGAGTATCCTTCTGGAACTTTAACTTCACTCCGAAACTTACACATTATCTTTTTCTCCTTTCTAGACAAAGTATATGCAGCAGGTGGTAGATAAGTGCGATTTCCTTTCTTCTGGGGTCCTAATTCATTTCTTATTCCCATTGCTACCAAGTCTTTTCTTGTTTTAAGGCCATCCTTAGACTTTCCTTGTATATTGAGTAACGTACCAATAACACTTTCAAATACATTTTTTTCAATATGCATAACATCAAGAAAATGTCGTACATACAACGACTTCCAATACGGCAACTCAAACAAAATTGACCTCTTCTTCCACCCACGCGTGGTAAGCGTATGAGCAAAAGGCTTGCCAAACTGAGTACTCACATCTTTCACCTTTGCAAAAATTTGATCGCCGGTCAATGTAGGTGGTGCTCTACGTTGTTCTGAATTTCCATTGAATTCTTGTCTCCACCCACGGTACCGATGATTAGAACTTAAGAATCTACGATGACCAAGAAAGACATTCTTCTGACCAAATTCCAACTGCGTCCAATCTGTGTTTTCTTCACAGATAGGACACGCACATTGACCTTTAATGCTATACCCCAATAGATTTCCGTATGCTGGGAAATCATTAATTGTGCCAAACAACATGGCCCTCAAATTAAAACTTTCTTTCCTATATCCATCATAAACCTCCACACCATTCTCCCACAAACTTTTTAAGTCTTCGATTAAAGGTTTCAGGTATACGTCTATGTCGTTTCCTGGTTGTTTAGGGCCAGAAATTAACATAGATAACATCATGTACTTACGCTTCATACATAGCCATGGAGGTAGGTTATAAATCATAAGAATTACAGGCCAGGTGGAATGGGAGATACTTTGCAGACCGTGCGGATTCATTCCATCAGTCGATAATGCCAATCGAAGGTTTCTAGCTTCTTCTCCAAAATCAGGATAATCATTATCAATTTTCATCCACTGTGGTGAATCTGTCGGATGTCGATACTTCCCATCTATAATTCTATCATCTGCATGCCAAGTAAGGTGTTTCGCATCTGTTTCACTACGAAACATGCGTCTGAATCTCGGAATTATAGGAAAATACCATAAGACTTTTGCTGGTGACAACGTTTTCTTATACCGAGATACACCGCATTTAGGACACTCGTTTAATGATGCATACTCATTTCGAAACAAAATGCAATCATTTGGACAAGCATGTATCTTATCATAGCTCATACCAATAGAGCATAACATTTTTTTAGCTTCATAGGTTCGATTGGGAAGAACATTATCCTCCGGAAGCATCTCTTGAAGTAGGGCTAACAACTCTGTGAAACTTTTATCCGACCATCCATTACCCCCGCCTTTAAGTTGTACAACTTTAATACCGCAAACAATCTTGTGAAAGTAGTGCAACCTTTATACAACGGCTTCTCTGCATCGCTTACCAACCTCTCAAACATCTTTGGACAATCTTGAAGATCTTCTTCAAGTGCTTCTGCAATATCTTCGACTCGATCACAATCGTATGTATCCCTACCATTGTCCTTTGAAGTAGAGGTCGTATTGTTCTGGGGTTCAACATTCTCGTTACTTATCTCACCGTGTAATGTCCAACATGTGTAACTTCGATCAATTCCATGTCTCATTAAATGAGATTCCAACTGAACCGCGTCAATTCGACACCCATAACAGCAACCTAAGCAAGGACATGTGATCCTATTGGGGTCTTTGGCGTGTTCAACAGCAAACTTAACGAAGTTCGATACCCTATTCTCGTACTCTTTTGACAATCGATTAACAGACATCCAATTTTTATCCATAATAATTGAGTAGTCTAAGCAAAAACAGATAATACCTGTAAAGAAATCACTAACTTCTAAGAAAGCTATACAGTAGGATGCTTGGAAACGATCACAACCTTGCTCTTCACAGGTAACCCCTATAACAGACAAAATATATATTTTATTAAAATCATATTAATAATTTACAAAACAAAAATACTAGATAATCCACCAAAATATATCATATTAAAAATACTAGATAATCCATCAACATATAAAACCATATCAACATATAAAACCATAACAACATATATATATATATATATATATATATATATATATATATATATATATATATATATATATATATATATATATATATATATATATATATATATATATATATATATATATATATATATATATATATATATATATATATATATATATATATATATATATATATATATATATATATATATATATATATATATATATATATATATATATATATATATATATATATATATATATATATATATATATATATATAAACATGAAGCACATTCCTTCTCTCTACAAACAGATTGTTTCAATTTTAATACCAAAAGTTTCATCAACAAAAATATTTTCCAATAAATCTATCATATATTTTCCAATATTTTCCAATAAAGCGACAACAAATATTTTCCAATAAATCTATCATATATCATATATCAAGGTTCAAAGAAATATATAACAATGGTGAAAAGATCAATAAAAAAGAAAACCATAGTAAAACTACACATACCGTAACAATTTTGGAAATGCAATGGACGGAGGCACTCGAAAACGGACGGTGAACGGAAGACGGCGACGGCAACGGTCGGAGGGAGGGCGACGGCAACGGTCAGAGGGAGGGCGACGGCAACGGAATGGTTCTGGAGGGTATATAGGGCAAAGTTCGTTCGCCAGAGCGGAGGAGAAAGAAAGAAAAAAAGAAACTCGCGACTTCTGTTTCTCTTAAAATTCTGGAGGGTATATAAAAATTATTTTACTAATACCTTTAGCAGCGCTTTTTAAAGGCCTTTAGCAGCGCTTTAAAAAGCGCTTTCATATGGTGCCTTAGCAATGACATATAGCAGCGCTTTATAGAAAAAGCGCTCTCGTAGGGTCCCCCTTTAGCAGCGCTTTTAAAAAGCGCTTTCAAAGGGTCCTCCTTTAGCAGCGCTTTTTAAAAGCGCTTTCTTAGGATCCCCTTTTAGCAGCGCTTTTTAAAAAGTGTTGTTTTAGGTTCCCCCTTTAGCAGCGCTTTTTTAAAAGCGCTGTCTTTGGTATGTAATTTTTTTTCTTTTTTTTTACTGACTATTTAGCAGCGCTTCGTTATAAAGCGTTGTCTTTTTATGCGCTGCTAAAAGTCAATTCTGGCGTAGTGATAAGTCAATCTACTGTTTTCGGTTCTGGCTTATCACGGGTTTCTACCTTACCAATTTCCTAAGCGATTTCGATCTCTATTCGATTCCTATTTCAATTAACAAGCGCAAAAGACATAAACTAGATTAACAATCCTATATTCCAAATTAAGCAAACAGATTAAGTTTTCGTGAATTAAGCAAACACGAATTATAAACGCGTATTAACGACAAAGCGACGTAACGGCGAATAAAAGCTAAGGATGCAATCATACGAATTTAATCAAAACAATTCTATAAACTAACAGATTAAGCAAAAGCAATTCATAGAATAGTGTTTAAAGAGAAACGAATTAGATTGATAAAGAAAAAACTTCAAAGCGTTGGAACGCGATTACAGCAGACTGACTCTAAGGAATTAGCTCTCCATGTTTCTCTCAAAGCTCCGAATGTATTATTCGTGAAAATGTAACTAGGTGAACAGTAACACGCCTATTTTTCCCTTAAAAAGAAAGCAAATTTGGGTCATAGCCCAACTGGGTCGAAAACATAACTCAGGCCCAATACATGACCCAACACTAAAATAAAATTCTAATGCAGTAACTTCAAACGGAATTCTAGAGTTTTAGGCTCCGAATCTGACTTCGACTCCAACACGAAAGTCATAGCTCTCTCTCTCTTAGCTTTCCGGCGAATTTTAGAACGCCTCAAACGGATTTCCGGAACTCCAGTTACGATCGTTTCCGTGCAGACTGCTAAAGCTGAAAAATAAGTGCGGAAATCAAATTAAGCCAAAAATAAAATAAAATATAAAAACAAAATAAAACATAAAAATAATCAAGATAAAGTAAAGAAATTCCTAAGTAAAAATATAGGAGAAAGTGCATAAATATGCACTGATCACTCATCACGCTGGGAGCGCTTAAGCGTCTCCCCATTGACACAAACTTTAGGATCTATGACATTTTGATATTAATGATTATAGGAATACCCTAACTGTTAGACTATGGCACGGATCTAGAAGGGGGGGTTGAATAGATCCCCGATTAAAATTTGAGTCGGAGCTACCAATTTAAAATTGGTTTTAAAAATGTTTTAAGTGCGGAAGCGGCCGAGGAAAATTATAGTCTAAAACGAACGGTTATTGGAAAACCGGATATACGTAAGCCTATGGATTTATGACAATTCGGAAAAATAAAATCACAACACAAACTATGCTTATCAATTGTTTACTTCAATTTGCAAGCTTGCCTAGTTCCAATGAAAAACAAGGCACACAAAAACTAGAAGCAAAATAAGACAATTTTAGTTCAGGACTTTTGTCGAACAGTTTGTGTGCACAAATATCACAAAGAATATTTATGTTGAGTAAGAGATTGGAAATGCCTTAGTACAATATTCTTATTGTACTTAGTAGTTAAAACAGAGTTTCAACACCTTACTCAATTTGTATCACAGTTTGACAATAATCACTTAAGCTAGAATCACTTATTTTATAAGCTGAATTGAAAATGACAGAAAATTAAAAACACACGATTTGATGAGGCAGTTTCCCCGTCGTCCTCGCTTCGGGGTACGTCTGCCCTCAATTCTAAAATTAGAATTGAGATATATTGAATATATATCACCTGTTGGAATGAACAGTTTACACAAGAGTTGATAGACAATGATACAAACAATCTCAAATGTTGTTGATGCTTGCTATCTCTTCTTGCACCTTGATTCAAGATGAATCAAGCCCTTCAATTTGTTGTGAATGACCTCCGGTTCCAGCCACCTTAATGAAAAACCTTCCGTTGTTCAAACCTTCGGCTCGGCTGATCTTAGACACCAACAAATCAAACTCGGAAAGTCTTCAACACTTCAACGCCCTCGCTACTAAATTGATGAACCTTTCGTTTATCAATTACCTTCGCACCTGCTTGAATGTTGAACGAACTATTCCGTAGCAAAAACCCTCAAAACCTTCTAGTCTTGATGGGTAAAACCCTCAAGGTTTTTTGCAAGAAACACCTGCCCCAATTTCCACTCGAACCGGATCTTCAATCAACGCGTTCGAACCTTATCACCCTTTGAACAAGACACTAATCACAGCAAAAATGATTGTGTGTATTTGTGGATTTGTGTGTTGTGTGAGGGATGAAGATGAAGAAATTTGTTACACCTATTTCACGTTTCTTGCCATGACAATTTACTCAAGATTTCAATTGTTAGTTGTTAAAAATGAACAAAACAAATTTTTAAACACAACAAGAAAAACAGCACAGCGCGTGAACGGTCGACCATAGGGTCGGCGTGCGCTGACCCGTGGGAAATCATCAGCTCCATGCGCTGAGTGGCACGGTCGACGCATGTCTTCATGCGCTGATCCGTGGAAAATCAAAACACTCATGCGCCGACTGTACGGTCGACGCATAGCTTCCATGCACTGAGCCGTGAGAAATGCCAGGCTTCATGTGCCGACTGTATGGTCGACTCACTGCTTAGAAACCTGCAAAATTAACAGCTTTTTCCTTTTTGTGCATCCTGCCACATTCAGTCATGACACATATTAAGGTATAATGATTTAAAAATGAAAAAGAGGTATAGCAATGAAAACAGAGATATAGCATGATGCTTCTAATTTGTTTTGTCATCATCGAAAACTCGGAGGCCTGTATTGTGAGACAACTTGCCCTCACATTCTCCCCCTTTTTGATGATGACAACCTGTTGAACACAACATGCGATGTCTTTAATCATAGTTGTACGCTCTCCCCCTATCTTTTTCAGTCAAAGCATTTGTGGTGGTTAACGCTTTCCTCCCCCTTTGACAACATCAAAAAGAAACCGAGAGCTATAAAGTCTTGACGGATTAACAATATAACTAACATAAAATCAAGAAAAAAAAGCCATACAATATAGCCAACAGATGATAATTAAGCATACACCAAGATTAATACATAATATTGATAAGAAACATAAAGTAGTAGCACATAAAGTCTTGACAGAAATTAGGAATTAAACAAAACACCATAACAAAGTTTGCAACCAAAAACAACGAAAGAGACTATGATGCATGAACTCAAAACAGCAAATGAAACCATAATACAGCGAACACAAGCTAATAACCCCGTCCACGTCCACGACCACGGCCACGCCTCTCATAGAAATAGGGATGACGTTGAGGATGAGCTAAATCAGTGAACTCTTCAGTGATGTTGTTCAGGAAATCGAGACTCTCAGTAATTGCCCGTTCTTCATCTTGATGGGAGTGAACGAGAATCTCAAAGCGAGCATCCAGCTGTGTGGAGATTCCACTGATCCGTTCATTTTGAGTTTGCAGCTCAGAGCGAACTTGTTCCATCCGTTCATCCTGACTTCTCATAAAATTCTGTTGTTGTTCCTGCATAGTGGTCATGAAATTACGTTGGTCTAATTGCATGGACTGCATCATTTCCAGAATGTCTGAGTTGTTGGATGGTTGTTGAGGAGAAGGAGGTGCATCAGAGCTATATTGATAGGGCTGATAGAATCTCCCAAGTGTGGTCCACCCAGTGTATTGCCATTCACCCCAGCCTTGGTTGTTTTCCTCACTGTCAGTTTCTTGTTGACCCGTGTAAGCAGTCCAGTCATTATTGAGGTTGGAATTTGGTGGCGGCTCTTGATAGTTGAGGTTGAAACTTGGTGGCGGCTCTTGATAGTTGTCTGGAGGCTCATATGTTTGACGCTCTGTATGATCAGCTTGATCTGGTTGCATTGTGTCAGCAGCCTGTGTATCCTGTTCTTGTTCTTCTTCACTTTCATCTGAACCATCTGCACTTGCTTCATTCTCTTCACCTTCGGACTCATCTGCACTCTCTTCACTTGATGATTCTGACTGAGGCATATTTGCGCGGTGATAGAACTTGTACTTCTGGTATTTACGAATCCAGACGTATCCCATCATTGAGAAAACTTTTGGACTGAATTCTTTGTCAACTGAAATGGAAGTGTATGCAAATGAGGGGTAGTTCACATTTGCAGAATTCAGGACTTCTTGGATGAAGGATCCATAGGCAAGTGTCATACTTCGTTTGGAGTCACGCAATTCATACATACGACTCGCAATGTAATACGGCCAGTTGATTTTGATGTCGTGACCCAGAATATGTATGAGATGAACTTCAGCCTGTTCCACCCTTGATAATCCACCCTGTTTGGGTCGCAGAATGCGCGCCACAATCCATTGAAGAATTCTTGCTGAAGTTTTGAGTTTTCCTGAAGTGACAGATCGTGGAAAAGCAGCACTGTTCACAATGTGGTCAGGATAGGGTCGCTTAAGCATACCATCCAGAGCAGTTTTGAACTCATAACCTTCAATAGTGCGTGAATCAGTTACTTCAGCCAGAGGAGGTTCATTTTCCTCCACAGTCATATCAAAATATTTGGTCCAAATTTCAGAATTTAGAGATACCTGAGTGGGTCCGATAACGGAGTGGAAATTTTCACCATGAAATTTATCATTGAGACCAGTATAGAAAATACGTACCAGGTCTTCACTGTACTTGGCATTGCATTCAAGAAATCTCTCAATGTCGTGATATGTGAGATAGGTCATGATTTCTCCAAGATGCATGCGTTCGGCGACAAGTTCGTAGAATGCATGTTGTCGTACAACCTTTCTTCGACCAATATCCTTGTTGAAGTTCTCTCGGAGAGATGGATGAACAAGAGATTCGGGGGTAATGGGTATTGAGGCAGATGTTGACCCTCTTGACCTCTTTTTGGTGGGTCTGTGAGAAGATGAAGCCATGGGTAGAGATTTTGGTGGATAATGAGAAGTTGGAGAATTCTGAAATGAGAGGTTTTTGCTGTGGGTTTAGAACAATAATTTCACCCTTTTTAGGAGAAAACTTAGGGTTTGTTGGAAAGTGGAAGAGACAAGAAGAAGTAGTGGAGAGAATAGATGCAACTCCCTAGGAATATGAGTGGATGCATGTAACTACCATTTATGAGGAGACCTGAAACGAACAGCCAGAAAAACTGAATTTTTCAGCGAGCCGTCGACCATAGCTCTGCATGCGTCGACGCATGCTGTAAAAATTTCAATAATTTTAAAAGGTAAATAGCGTGCGTCGACCTCTGTTCTGGTATGGTCGACTCAAGACCTGAAAATGCAGAATTTTGCCTGGTTTCATATGACATGATGCTTAATAGATGCAGACAATAATGCCACAACAAAAATGTTCAATCAAGCAATTTAGATACACAACAGATGATTCACATATGCACCATAGTTAATATATTTTACTTTGAGATCACAAATAACACTTGTATGTAGAGAGAGAGGGAAGAGGAACAATATCACCTCAATGCCGGATAAGCTTGATAAACAACATATTTGTACTTGCAAAAACATCAAATTTGTTAGAAGTACAAAATATAGATGTGAATGAAATAAGCTGAAATAAGTAAATTATGATTCCTGCTCCGAAATGTCGAGAATACCGAGTTCTCGGCGAATATGAAAGAAAGGTTCGGTGGCTAGCGGCTTAGTAAAAATATCCGCTAGTTGATTCTTAGTATCAACATGTTCAAATACAACGTCACCTTTCTCAACATGATCACGAAGAAAATGGTGTCGAATTTCGATATGTTTAGTGCGAGAGTGCAATATAGGATTCTTTGTGAGATTAATAGCACTGGTATTGTCACATAGGATTGGGATACGTTCAAGTTTGAGGTTAAAATCCAATAGTTGTTGCTTAATCCACAGGATTTGAGCACAGCAACTACCGGCGGCAACGTATTCCGCTTCGGCGGTTGACAAAGCAACTGAAACTTGCTTTTTGCTATGCCAACTAACCAAAGAATTTGAAAACAAGTGACACGTACCACTAGTGCTTTTTCCTATCCAACTTGCAACCCGCAAAGTCGGAGTCGGAATAACCTAACAACGAACAATCACTACCTTTGGAATACCACAAGCCATACTTTGGAGTACCGGATAGGTACCGAAGTATTCTTTTAACAGCTTTTAGGTGGGATTCCTTAGGACATGATTGGAATCTTGCACACATACACACGTTAAACATAATATCAGGACGCGATGCAGTGAGATAGAGAAGTGACCCAATCATACCTCTATACCTTTTTACCTCTACGTCCTTACCGCTTTCATCCTTATTCAAATTTGCACATGTAGGCATGGGGGTGTCTATGGCCTTGGATTTTGCCATGTCAAATCTCTTGAGAAGGTCCAAACAATACTTTGTTTGACTCACGAAAGTTCCTTCCTTGAATTGTTTAATCTGCAAGCCGAGAAAGTATGTGAGCTCTCCCATCATACTCATCTCGAATTCACCCTGCATAAGAACAGAAAACTCTCACGAGATTCATGTTAGTCGATCCAAAGATTATATCATCAACGTAGATTTGAACTAATATCAAGTGCTTTCCTTGACGTTTAATAAAGAGTGTCGTGTCAACCTTTCCTCTTGAGTAACCTTGATCAAGTAGAAATTTACTTAGGCGTTCATACCAAGCTCTAGGAGCTTGCTTGAGACCATACAACGCCCGTTTTAGTTTATAAACATGATCGGGGTACTCATGAGATTCAAAACCCGGAGGTTGTGCCACGTAAACCTCTTCATTTATGTATTCGTTAAGGAACACACTTTTGACATCCATTTGAAATAACTTAAAATCTTTCGCACATGCGAAAGCAAGAAGAAGGCGTATAGCCTCGAGTCGGGCAACTGGAGCATAAGTTTCCTCATAGTCGATGCCCTCCTCTTGGTTATACCCCTGCGCGACTAAACGCGCCTTATTACGAGTTATTACCCCGTTTTCATCCAGCTTGTTCCTAAACACCCATCGGGTGCCGATTGTCGCTACTGCGAAAATCGGCGCCGGCTGAACAGAAGAGTCGCCACCGTGCGTTATTTATCCCACGAGAGGGAAAGGGAACGCTCAGAGTAAACCTCGCACAACACGGGAAAGGTATGGTCGTCGCAACCAAAACCTGGGTTCGGGAGTCGGTTACGCAAGGGGAAGGTATTAGCACCCCTCACGTCCGTCGTACTCGACGGGATCCACGCTTGTTTTCGGGTATGGATTGTTATTCTATCTAAACTATAGGTCAAGGGTTAAAAGAAAAATAAAATGAAAATAAAATGACTCGGCAAAGTATCGCACTTTATGCCTACGTATTCCCGTCTGGAACGAGAAATCAGAGTCAACGTAGTTCGCCTACCTACGGGAAAGGAGGGGAAGGTTGCTCGCTAGGATATCGCATCCTATGCCTACGTACTTCCACACTGCATGGAAGATCAGAGCAAACGTAGTTCGGGCCACGTACGACACAAGTCTGTCTTGATTGATTTTATTCCTTCTGAAAAAGGTTTTTTGATTAACAGTCCCAGCGGACAAAAATGACGTTTTGATGAGTTTACATTCTTTTACGGAAGAAGTGTCTTTTATTATGTTTGAAATCTTTATGGTGTTTTTCTGTTTGTTTTAAGAAAGAAGAGATAGAACTCTAACCTATGGTTGCGAAGGGGAACAAACTAACCTAAGGTTGTCATGCATGGGTTAAGACCTAGTGTCTATCATGCTCCTCTCTTGCACAGAGAGAAACAGAGATCCTACGGGATAGGCAGAAACAGAAACAATATCAGATATATACAGCAAAACAGTAAAATGCATGGATGCAACAGCACAAGCGAGGCAAGGGAGTCCCACTCAACCTCGAACCTAGAAAACAATAGGCAAAAGTGAACAGGCTTCACTTTCAACCCAACAGGGTAAACAGCAAACAATACAGTCAGGAAAACCAATCAATACATCAAGAAATGAAATACAGCAAAAGAAACAGCATCAGCAGCTCTGACTCAACATCTGACTTCCAGCAATTTCCAATCAGCTACAGGCTTCAACAAGCATCAATCTCCATCTTCATGACCTTCAGATAAGGGCTTTGATCATCAGTCTTCTATATACAATGGCTTTTCTTCATGCTCAAACCTCCAGGATGAGGGATCAGTCACAAGAGTGAAGTGAATGAATGTTATACAGTTAATTACCTACCAAAGGTGGTTCATCAACTGTTAACATTAAACAGAAAGTTTCCTCTCAAAGTTCTATCTTTCAAATATATTCACTGATCCTTCCAAAGGAAGGAGGTGGATATTTGAAAGAGACTTTGAATCATAGAGGAAGGATGGATGCAGACAAGGCATTCCATGTTTGAGAAACAAGCTTTCTAACCTAGAGCTCTGCCTAGCTCCTAAACCCTAGTCTCCTTAGCAGCTGCTAGCAAGAACCTCCTCTCCAACTCTGGCAGTTGATCTTCAATCTCTGGATCTCCAATGGTCTTCATCTCCTCAAGTCTTCAGCTCTCCCAAGGCCCCAGGCAATCCCAATACCCAAGCAAGCAAGCAATAATCCCCAGAGGGCACACCACACCAGACAATCAAATATACAGACAGTATTAATAGCAGTAGGGGAATCTTGACTTTTTCTAAGGGATCTAATAGCTACCCATAGCCCCTATAGTCCCATAGCTAAACTAGTCAAACCCTAAATCCTAAGGGAAAGAATCAAACTTCCTAAGTCATCACTTAAAAAACCCTAATTTGTTCATGTTGTTCAAGCCTACCTTAAGCACCTAAAATTAATT
>OZ012738.1:157540925-157575201 GCA_963859935.3 Lathyrus sativus | reverse complement strand
TTAATTATTTTATTTACTTACTCAACCGATTAAGAATCTTATATTATATATATATATATATATATATATATATATATATATATATATATATATATATATATATATATATATATATATATATATATATATATATATATATATATATATATATATATATATATATTATATTATATATATATATATATATATATATATATATATATATATATATATATATATAATATATATATTATATATATATATATATATATATATATATATATATATATATATATATATATATATATATTTATATATAAATATATATATTGCTCTGTCCCGCTCATCACATGGGGTCGGCCCAATCCATCTCTCCGTCGTGGAGGGCCTAGCTCATTGATCAGTTGTCGCGCGCGGATCAAACGAGTATTTTTGATGAAAACGTAATACAGTGACAATTCAACTCGGATATCGTCTCAAGGATTCTTTTATGTGATTAATCTACCAAATTCGAAATGGAGGGGGAGTTGGTTTGGTTTCTGATCGGATAAATAAAGAAAATGCAATTAAGCGGTTAAAATAAGTGATTATCAAAATAAGTCAATCTACTGTTTTCGGTTCCGGCTTATCACGGGTTTCTACCTTACCAATTTCCTAAGCGATTTCGATCTCTATTCGATTCCTATGTCAATTAACAAGCGCAAAAGACATAAACTAGATTAACAATCCTATATTCCAAATTAAGCAAAAGGATTAAGTTTTCGTGAATTAAGCAAACACAAATTATAAACGCGAATTAACGACAAAGTGACGTAACGATGAATAAAAGCTAAGGATGCAATCATACGAATTTAACCAAAACAATTCTATAAACTAACAGATTCAGCAAAAGCAAATCATAGAATAGTGTTTAAAGAGAAACAAATTAGATTGATTAAGTAAAAACCTCAAAGCGTTGGAACGCGATTACAGCAGAACGACTCTTAGGAATTAGCTCTCCATGGTTCTTTCAAAGCTCCGAATGTATTTTTCGTGAAAATGTAACTAGGTGAACAATAACACGAGTATTTTTCCTTTAAAAAGAAAGCAAATTCGGGTCATAACCCAACTGGGTCGAAAACATAACTGAGGGCCAATACATGACCCAACACTAAAATAAAATTCTAATGCAGTAACTTCAAACGGAATTCTGGAACTTTGGGCTCGGAATCTGACTTCGACTGCAACACGAAAGTTGTAGCTCTCTCTCTTAGCTTTCCGTCGATTTTAGAACGCCTCAAACGGATTTCCGGAAATCCAGTTATGATCGTTTCCGTGCAGACTGCTAAAGCTGAAAAATAAGTGCGGAAATCAAATTAAGCCATAAATAAAATAAAATATAAAACCAAAATAAAACATAAAAATAATCAAGATAAATGAAAGAAATGCCTAAGTAAAAATATAGGAGAAAGTCAATAAATATGCACTGATCACTCATCACGCTGGGAGCGCTTAAGCGTCTCCCCATTGACACAAACCTTAGGATCTATGACATTTTGATATTAATGATTATAGGAATACCTTAACGAATATAATGAGAAAGATTTTTAGACAATGGCAACGATAATTCTAAATACAAAAGTGTAAAGACAAGTGTTTGACACTGGTTGGCTTGTGGATTTTTCTCAACCGGTACTCGTAATGTCTTGAAAACTCTTTGAATGGGGATAAAAAGAGATAATCTTCTTATAGGACGATATATTTGAGATCATAGCCTATATATAGAATGATAATCATTTAGAAGTCCTATTATTTCGAAATGGATTATCTTGACATCCACTTATATTTAAGCACATATTCAATTAAATAATTAATTATTAAATATAATTAATTATTTTATTTACTTACTCAACCGATTAAGATTCTTATATATATATATATATATATATATATATATATATATATATATATATATATATATATATATATATATATATATATATATATATATATATATATATATATATATATATATATATATATATATATATATATATATATATATATATATATATATATATATATATATATATATATATATATATATATATATATATATATATATATATATATATATATATATATATATATATATATATATATATATATATATATATATATATATATATATATATATATATATATATATATATATATATATATATATATATATATATATATATATATATATATATATATATTGCTCTGTCCCGCTCATCACACGGGGTCGGCCCAATCCATCTCTCCGTCGTGGAGGGCCTAGCTCATTGATCAGTTGTCGCGCGCGGATCAAAACGAGTGTTTTTTATGAAAACGTAATACAGCGACAATTCAACCCGGATATCGTCTCAAGGATTCTTTTATGTGATTAATCTACCAAATTCGAAATGGAGGGGGAGTTGGTTTGGTTTCTGATCGGATAAATAAAGAAAATGCAATTAAGCGGTTAAAATAAGTGATTATCAAAATAAGTCAATCTACTGTTTTCGGTTCCGGCTTATCACGGGTTTCTACCTTACCAATTTCCTAAGCGATTTCGATCTCTATTCGATTCCTATGTCAATTAACAAGCGCAAAAGACATAAACTAGATTAACAATCCTATATTCCAAATTAAGCAAACGGATTAAGTTTTCGTGAATTAAGCAAACACGAATTATAAACGCGAATTAACGAAAAAGCGACGTAACGACGAATAAAAGCTAACGATGCAATCATACGAATTTAATCAAAACAATTCTATAAACTAACAGATTAAGCAAAAGCAATTCATAGAATAGTGTTTAAATAGAAACGAATTAGATTGATAAAGTAAAAACCTCAAAGTGTTGGAACGCGATTACAGCAGAATGACTCTAAGGAATTAGCTCTCCATGGTTCTCTCAAAGCTCCGAATGTATTTTTCGTGAAAATGTAACTAGGTGGACAGTAACACGAGTATTTTTCCTTTAAAAAGAAAGCAAATTCGGGTCATAACCCAACTGGGTCGAAAACATAACCCAGGCCCAATACATGACCCAACACTAAAATAAAATTCTAATGCAGTAACTTCAAACGGAATTCTGGAATTTTGGGTTTCGAATCTGATTTCGACTCCAACACGAAAGCCGTAGCTCTCTCTCTTAGCTTTCCGGCGATTTTTAGAACGCCTCATACGGATTTCCGGAACTCCAGTTATGATCGTTTCCGTGCAGACAGCTAAAGCTGAAAAATAAGTGCGGAAAACAAATTAAGCCAAAAATAAAATAAAATATAAAAACAAAATAAAATATAAAAATAATCAAGATAAATTAAAGAAATGCCTAAGTAAAAATATAGGAGAAAGTGCATAAATATGCACTGATCACTCATCACGCTTGGAGCGCTTAAGCGTCTCCCCATTGACACAAACCTTAGGATCTATGACATTTTGATATTAATGATTATAGGAATACCTTAACGAATATAATGAGAAAGATTTTTAGACAATGACAACGATAATTCTAAAATACAAAAGTGTAAAGACAAGTGTTTGACACTGGTTGGCTTGTGGATTTTTCTCAACCGGTACTCGTAATGTCTTGAAAACTCTTCGAATGGGGATAAAAAGAGATAATCTTCTTATAGGACGATATATTTGAGATCATAGCCTATATATAGAATGATAATCATTTAGAAGTCTTATTATTTCGAAATGGATTATCTTGACATCTACTTATATTTAAGCACATATTCAATTAAATAATTAATTATTAAATATAATTAATTATTTTATTTACTTACTCAACCTATTAAGATTCTTATATATATATATATATATATATATATATATATATATATATATATATATATATATATATATATATATATATATATATATATAATATATAATATATAATATATATATAATATATATATATATATATATATAATAGGTTGAGTAAGTCTTATTATTTCGAAGTCTTATTATTTCGAAGTCCTATATATAGAATGATAATCATTTAGAAGTCTTATTATTTCGAAATGGATTATCTTGACATCTACTTATATTTAAGCACATATTCAATTAAATAATTAATTATTAAATATAATTAATTATTTTATTTACTTACTCAACCTATTAAGATTCTTATATATATATATATATATATATATATATATATATATATATATATATATATATATATATATATATATATATATATATATATATATATATATATATATATATATATATATATATATATATATATATATATATATATATATATATATATATATATATATATATATATTGCTCTGTCCCGCTCATCACACGGGGTCGGCCCAATCCATCTCTCCGTCGTGGAGGGCCTAGCTCTTTGATCAGTTGTAGCTCGCAGATCAAAACGAGTGTTTTTGATGAAAACGTAATACAGCGACAATTCAACTCGGATATCGTCTCAAGGATTCTTTTATGTGATTAAACTACCAAATTCGAAATGGAGGGGGAGTTGGTTTGGTTTCTGATCGGATAAATAAAGAAAATGCAATTAAGCAGTTAAAATAAGTGATTATCAAAATAAGTCAATCTACTGTTTTCGGTTCCGGCTTATCACGGGTTTCTACCTTACCAATTTCCTAAGCGATTTTGATCTCTATTCGATTCCTATGTCAGTTAACAAGCGCAAAAGACATAAACTAGATTAACAATCCTATATTCCAAATTAAGCAAACGGATTAAGTTTTCGTGAATTAAGCAAACACGAATTATAAACGCGAATTAACGACAAAGCGACGTAACGACGAATAAAAGCTAAGGATGCAATCATACGAATTTAATCAAAACAATTCTATAAACTAACAGATTAAGCAAAAGCAATTCATAGAATAGTGTTTAAAGAGAAACGAATTAGATTGATAAAGTAAAAACCTCAAAGCGTTGGAACGCGATTACAGCAGAATGACTCTAAGGAATTAGCTCTCTATGGTTCTCTCAAAGCTCCGAATGTATTTTTTCGTGAAAATGTAACTAGGTGAACAGTAACACGGGTATTTTTCCTTTAAAAAGAAAGCAAATTCGGGTCATAACCCAACTGGGTCGAAAACATAACCCAGGCCCAATACGTGACACAACACTAAAATAAAATTATAATGCAGTAACTTCAAACGGAATTCTGCAATTTTGGGCTCCGCATCTAACTTCGACTCCAACACGAAAGTCGTATCTCTCTCTCTTAGCTTTCCGGCGAATTTTAGAACGCCTCAAACGGATTTCCGGAACTCCAGTTATGATCGTTTCCGTGCAGACTGCTAAATCTGAAAAATAAGTGCGGAAATCAAATTAAGCCAAAAATAAAATAAAATATAAAAACAAAATCAAACTTAAAAATAATGAAGATAAAGTAAATAAATGCCTAAGTAAAAATATAGGAGGAAGTGCATAAATATGCACTGATCACTCATCACGCTGGGAGCGCTTAAGCGTCTCCCCATGGACACAAACCTTAGGATCTATGACATTTTGATATTAATGATTATAGGAATACCTTAACGAATATAATGAGAAAGATTATTAGACAATGGCAACGATAATTCTAAAATACAAAAGTGTACAGACAAGTGTTTGACACTGGTTGGCTTGTGGATTTTTCTCAACCGGTACTCCTAATGTCTTGAAAACTCTTCGAATGGGGATAAAAAGAGATAATCTTCTTATAGGATGATATATTTGTGATCATAGTCTATATATAGAATGATAATCAATTAGAATTCTCATTATTTCGAAATGGATTATCTTGACATCCACTTATATTTAAGCACATATTCAATTAAATAATTAATTATTAAATATAATTAATTATTTTATTTACTTACTCAACCGATTAAGATTCATATATATATATATATATCTATCTATATATATATATATATATATATATATATATATATATATATATATATATATATCATATATATATATATATATATATATATATATATATATATATATATATATATATATATATATATATATATATATATTGCTCTGTCCCGCTCATCACACGGGGTCGGCCCAATCCATCTCTCCGTCGTGGAGGGCCTAGCTCATTGATCAGTTGTCGCTCGCGGATCAAAACGAGTGTTTTTGATGAAAACGTAATACAGCGACAATTCAACTCGGATATCGTCTCAAGGATTCTTTTATGTGATTAATCTACCAAATTCGAAATGGAGGGGGAGTTGGTTATGTTTCTGATCGGATAAATAAAGAAAATGCAATTAAGCGGTTAAAATACGTGATTATCAAAATAAGTCAATCTACTGTTTTCGGTTCCGGCTTATCACGGGTTTCTACCTTACCAATTTCCTAAGCGATTTCGATCTCTATTCGATTCCTATGTCAATTAACAAGCGCAAAAGACATAAACTAGATTAACAATCCTATATTCGTAATTAGGCAAACGGATTAAGTTTTCGTGAATTAAGCAAACACGAATTATAAACGCGAATTAACGACAAAGCGACGTAACGACGAATAAAAGCTAAGGATGCAATCATACGAATTTAGTCAAAACAATTCTATAAACTAACAGATTAAGCAAAAGCAATTCATAGAATAGTGTTTAAAGAGAAACAAATTAGATTGATAAAGTAAAAACCTCAAAGCGTTGGAACGCGATTACAGCAGAATGACTCTAAGGAATTAGCTCTCCATGGTTCTCTCAAATCTCCGAATGTATTTTTCGTGAAAATGTAACTAGGTGAACAGTAACACGAGTATTTTTCCTTTAAAAAGAAAGCAAATTCGGGTCATAACCCAACTGGGTCGAAAACATAACCCAGACCCAATACATGACCCAACACTAAAATAAAATTCTAATGCAGTAACTTCAAACGGGATTTTGGAATTTTGGGCTCCGAATCTGACTTCGACTCCAACACGAAAGTCGTAGCTCTCTCTCTTAGCTTTCCGGCGAATTTTAGAACGCCTCAAACGGATTTTCAGAACTCTAGTTATGATCGTTTCCGTGCAGACTGCTAAAGCTGAAATATAAGTGCGGAAGTCAAATTAAGCCAAAAATAAAATAAAATATAAAAACAAAATAAAACATAAAAATAATCAAGATAAAGTAAATAAATGGCTAAATAAAAATATAGGAGAAAGTGCATAAATATGCACTGATCACTCATCACGCTGGGAGCGCTTAAGCGTCTCCCCATGACACAAACCTTAGGATCTATGACATTTTGATATTAATGATTATAGGAATACCCTAACTGTTAGACTATGGCACGGATCTAGAAGGGGGGGTTGAATAGATCCCCGATTAAAATTTGAGTCGGCGCTACCAATTTAAAATTGGTTTTAAAAATGTTTTAAGTGCGGAAGCGGCCGAGGAAAATTATAGTCTAAAACGAACGGTTATTGGAAAACTGGATATACGTAAGCCTATGGATTTATGACAATTCGGAAAAATAAAATCACAACACAAACTATGCTTATCAATTGTTTACTTCAATTTGCAAGGTTGCCTAGTTCCAATGAAAAACAAGGCACACAAAAACTAGAAGCAAAATAAGACAATTTTAGTTCAGGACTTTTGTCGAACAGTTTGTGTGCACAAATATCACAAAGAATATTTATGTTGAGTAAGAGATTGGAAATGCCTTAGTACAATATTCTTATTGTACTTAGTAGTTAAAACAGAGTTTCAACACCTTACTCAATTTGTATCACAGTTTGACAATAATCACTTAAGCTAGAATCACTTATTTTATAAGCTGAATTGAAAATGACAGAAAATTAAAAACACACGATTTGATGAGGCAGTTTCCCCGTCGTACTCGCTTCGGGGTACGTCTGCCCTCAATTCTAAAATTACAATTGAGATATATTGAATATATATCACCTGTTGGAATGAACAGTTTACACAAGAGCTGATAGACAATGATACAAACAATCTCAAATGTTGTTGATGCTTGTTATCTCTTTTTGCACCTTGATTCGAGATGAATCAAGCCCTTCAATTTGTTGTGAATGACCTCCGGTTCCAGCCACCTTAATGAAAAACCTTCCGTTTTTCAAACCTTCAGCTCGACTGATCTTAGACACCAACAAATCAAACCCGGAAAGTCTTCAACACTTCAACGCCCTCGCTACTAAATTGATGAACCTTCCGTTGATCAATTACCTTCGCACCTGCTTGAATGTTGAACGAACTATTCCGTAGCAAAAACCCTCAAAACCTTCTAGTCTTGATGGGTAAAACCCTCAAGGTTTTCTGCAAGAAACACCTGCCCCAATTTCCACTCGAACCGGATTTACAATCAACGCGTTCGAACCTTATCAGCCTTTGAACAAGACACTAATCACAGCAAAAATGATTGTGTGTATTTGTGGATTTGTGTGTTGTGTGAGGGATGAAGATGAAGAAATTTGTTGCACCTATTTCACGTTTCTTGCCCTGACAATTTACTCAAGATTTCAATTGTTAGTTGTTAAAAATGAACAAAACTCTATTTATAGTAATAACCAAAACAACCAACAAAACAGATTTTTAAACACAACAAGAAAAACAGCACAGCGCACGAACGGTCGACCATAGGGTCGGCGTGCGCTGACCCGTGGGAAATCATCAGCTCCATGCGCTGAGTGGCACGGTTGACGCATGTCTTCATGCGCTGATCCGTGGAAAATCAAAACACTCATGCGCCGACTGTACGGTCGACGCATAGCTTCCATGCGCTGAGCCGTGAGAAATGCCAGGCTTCATGCGCCGATTGTATGGTCGACTCACTGCTTAGAAACCTGCAAAATTAACAGCTTTTTCCTTTTTGTGCATCCTTCCACATTCAGTCATGACACATATTAAGGTATAATGATTTAACAATGAAAAAGAGGTATAGTAATGAAAACAGAGATATAGCATGATGCTTCTAATTTGTTTTGTCATCATCGAAAACTCGGAGGCCTGTATTGTGAGACAACTTGCCCTCACATTCTCCCCCTTTTTGATGATGACAACCTGTTGAACACAACATGCGATGTCTTTAATCATAGTTGTACGCTCTCCCCCTTTCTTTTTCAGTCAAAGCATTTGTGGTGGTTGACGCTTTCCTCCCCCTTTGACAACATCAAAAAGAAACCGAGAGCTATAAAGTCTTGACGGATTAACAATATAACTAACATAAAATCAAGAAAAAAAAAGCCATACAATATAGCCAACAGATGATAATTAAGCATACACCAAGATTAATACATAATATTGATAAGAAACATAAAGTAGTAGCACATAAAGTCTTGACAGAAATTAGGAATTAAACAAAACACCATAACAAAGTTTGCAACCAAAAACAACGAAAGAGACTATGATGCATGAACTCAAAACAGCAAATGAAACCATAATACGGCGAACACAAGCTAATAACCCCGTCCACGTCCACGACCACGGCAACGCCTCTCATAGAAATAGGGATGACGTTGAGGATGAGCTAAATCAGTGAACTCTTCAGTGATGTTG
Organism: Lathyrus sativus; assembly: GCA_963859935.3. Taxonomy (NCBI): domain Eukaryota; kingdom Viridiplantae; phylum Streptophyta; class Magnoliopsida; order Fabales; family Fabaceae; genus Lathyrus; species Lathyrus sativus. The sequence goes on along the minus strand of OZ012738.1, from coordinate 157,565,702 downwards.
TTCAGGAAATCGATACTCTCAGTAATTGCCCGTTCTTCAGCTTGATGGGAGTGAACGAGAATCTCAAAGCGAGCATCCAGCTGTGTGGAGATTCCACTGATCCGTTCATTTTGAGTTTGCAGCTCAGAGCGAACTTGTTCCATCCGTTCATCCTGACTTCTCATAAAATTCTATTGCTGTTCCTGCATAGTGGTCATGAAATTACGTTGGTCTAATTGCATGGACTGCATCATTTCCAGAATGTCGGAGTTGTTGGATGGCTGTTGAGGAGAAGGAGGTGCCTCAGAGCTATATTGATAGGGCTGATAGAATCTCCCAAGTGTGGTCCACCCAGTGTATTTCCATTCACCCCAGCCTTGGTTGTTTTCCTCACTGTCAGTTTCTTGTTGACCTGTGTAAGCAGTCCAGTCATTATTGAGGTTGGAATTTGGTGGCGGCTCTTGATAGTTGAGGTTGAAACTTGGTGGCGGCTCTTGATAGTTGTCTGGAGGCTCATATGTTTGACGCTCTGTATGATCAGCTTGATCTGGTTGCATTGTGTCAGTAGCCTGTGTATCCTGTTCTTGTTCTTCTTCACTTTCATCTGAACCATCTGCACTTGCTTCATTCTCTTCACCTTCGGACTCATCTGCATTCTCTTCACTTGATGATTCTGACTGAGGCATATTTACGCGGCGATAGAACTTGTACTTCTGGTATTTACGAATCCAGACGTATCCCATCATTGAGAAAACTTTTGGACTGAATTCTTTGTCAGCGGAAATGGAAGTGTATGCAAAGGAGGGGTAGTTCACATTTGCAGAATTCAGGACTTCTTGGATGAAGGATCCATAGGTAAGTGTCGTACTTCGTTTGGAGTCACGCAATTCATACATACGACTCGCAATGTAATACGGCCAGTTGATTTTGATGCCGTGACCCAGAATATGTATGAGATGAACTTCAGCCTGTTCCACCCTTGATAATCCACCCTGTTTGGGCCGCAAAATGCGCGCCACAATCCATTGAAGAATTCTTGCTGAAGTTTTGAGTTTTCCTGAAGTGACTGATCGTGGAAAAGCAACACTGTTCACAATGTGGTCAGGATAGAGTCGCTTAAGCATACCATTCAGAGCAGTTTTGAACTCATAACCTTCAATAATGCGTGAATCAGTTACTTCAGCCTGAGGAGGTTCATTTTCCTCCACAGTCATATCAAAATATTTGGTCCAAATTTCAGAATTTAGAGATACCTGAGTGGGTCCGATAACGGCGTGGAAATTTTCACCATGAAATTTATCATTGAGACCAGTATAGAAAATACGTACCAGGTCTTCACTGTACTTGGAATTGCATTCAAGAAATCTCTCAATGCCGTGATATGTGAGATAGGTCATGATTTCTCCAAGATGCATGCGTTCGGCGACAAGTTCGTAGAATGCATGTTGTCGTACAACCTTTCTTTGACCAATATCCTTGTTGAAGTTCTCTCGGAGAGATGGATGAACAAGAGATTCGGGGGTAATGGGTATTGAGGCAGATGTTGACCCTCTTGACCTCTTTTTGGTGGGTCTGTGAGAAGATGAAGCCATGGGTAGAGATTTTGGTGGATAATGAGAAGTTGGAGAATTCTGAAATGAGAGGTTTTTGCTGTGGGTTTAGAACAATAATTTCACCCTTTTTAGGAGAAAACTTAGGGTTTGTTGGAAAGTGGAAGAGACAAGAAGAAGTAGTGGAGAGAATAGATGCAAGAATGGATGTATGTAACTACCATTTATGAGGAGACCTGAAACGAACAGCCAGAAAAACTGAATTTTTCAGCGAGCCGTCGACCATAGCTCTGCGTGCATCGACGCATGCTGTAAAAATTTCAATAATTTTAAAAGGTAAACAACGTGCGTCGACCTCTATTATGGTATGGTCGACTCAAGACCTGAAAATGCAGAATTTTGCCTGGTTTCATATGACATGATGCTTAATAGATGCAGACAATAATGCCACAACAAAAATGTTCAATCAAGCAATTTAGATACACAACAGATGATTCACATATGCACCATAGTTAATATATTTTACTTTGAGATCACAAATAACACTTGTATGTAGAGAGAGAGGGAAGAGGAACAACATCACCTCAATGCCGGATAAGCTTGATAAACAACATATTTGTACTTGCAAAAATATCAAATTTGTTAGAAGTACAAAATATAGATGTGAATGAAATAAGCTGAAATAAGTAAATTATGATTCCCGCTCCGAAATGTCGTGAATACCGAGTTCTCGGCGAATATGAAAGAAAGGTTCGGTGGCTAGCGGCTTAGTAAAAATATCAGCTAGTTGATTCTTAGTATCAACATGTTCAAATACAACGTCGCCTTTCTCAACATGATCACGAAGAAAATGGTGTCGAATTTCGATATGTTTAGTGCGAGAGTGCAATACAGGATTCTTTGTGAGATTAATAGCACTGGTATTGTCACATAGGATTGGGATACGTTCAAGTTTGAGGTTAAAATCCAATAGTTGTTGCTTAATCCATAGGATTTGAGCACAGCAACTACCGGCGGCAACGTATTCCGCTTTGGCGGTTGACAAAGCAACTGAAACTTGCTTTTTGCTATGCCAACTAACCAAAGAATTTGAAAACAAGTGACACGTACCACTAGTGCTTTTTCCTATCCAACTTGCAACCCGCAAAGTCGGAGTCGGAATAACCTAACAACGAACAATCACTACCTTTGGAATACCACAAGCCATACTTTGGAGTACCGGATAGGTACCGAAGTATTCTTTTAACAGCTTTTAGGTGGGATTCCTTAGGACATGATTGGAATCTTGCGCACATACACACGCTAAACATAATATCAGGACGCGATGCAGTGAGATAGAGAAGTGACCCAATCATACCTCTATACCTTTTTACCTCTACGTCCTTACCGCTTTCATCCTTATTCAAATTTGCACATGTAGGCATGGGGGTGTCTATGGCCTTGGATTTTGCCATGTCAAATCTCTTGAGAAGGTCCAAACAATACTTTGTTTGACTCACGAAAGTTCCTTCCTTGAATTGTTTAATCTGCAAGCCGAGAAAGTATGTGAGCTCTCCCATCATACTCATCTCGAATTCACCCTGCATAAGAACAGAAAACTCTCACGAGATTCATGTTAGTCGATCCAAAGATTATATCATCAACGTAGATTTGAACTAATATCAAGTGCTTTCCTTGACGTTTAATAAAGAGTGTCGTGTCAACCTTTCCTCTTGAGTAACCTTGATCAAGTAGAAATTTACTTAGGCGTTCATACCAAGCTCTAGGAGCTTGCTTGAGACCATACAACGCCCGTTTTAGTTTATAAACATGATCGGGGTACTCATGAGATTCAAAACCCGGAGGTTGCGCCACGTAAACCTCTTCATTTATGTATTCGTTAAGGAACGCACTTTTGACATCCATTTGAAATAACTTAAAATCTTTCGCACATGCGAAAGCAAGAAGAAGGCGTATAGCCTCGAGTCGGGCAACCGGAGTATAAGTTTCCTCATAGTCGATGCCCTCCTCTTGGTTATACCCCTGCGCGACTAAACGCGCCTTATTACGAGTTATTACCCCGTTTTCATCCAGCTTGTTCCTAAACACCCATCGGGTGCCGATTACTCGATGACCTCGCGGAGGAGGGACAAGGTCCCAAACCTCATTTCTAGTAAACTGATTTAGTTCCTCCTGCATTGACAGAAACCAATGTTCATCGAGTAGGGCTTCCTTAGGATTTTTAGGTTCCATTTGTGACACGAAAGCGAAGTGATAACAGAAATTACTTAGCTTCGATCGAGTAGTGACTCCCTTTGTGATGTCTCCGAGAATGTTGTCGATTGGATGATCTTTAGAAGATTTCCAAGCTTGAGGGAGATCATCGTTTGTAGGCGGATGAACTTCCTCGTTTGCTTCATGATATACATCCTTATCCTCCTCAACTTTGACTTTGTCAGGTTGATCAATCCCTGTTTCGCCATCTTTGAGTATGTCTTCTGTGGATGTACCTGCACCATGAACAACACTATCCTTTCCGACATTTCTCGGATAGGACTCATCAAAAGTAACATGCACAGACTCTTCTACAGCAAGTAATCGTTTATTATATATTCTATATGCTTTACTCGAGTGAGAGTATCCGAGAAAGATACCTTCATCGGCTTTGGAATCAAATTTGCCCAAGTTTTCCTTACCATTGTTTAATACAAAACATTTACATCCAAACACGTGCAAGTGAGAGACATTTGGCTTTCGCCCTTTTAAGAGTTCGTACGGTGTTTTGTTTAGAATGGGGCGAATAAGTACCCTATTCAAAACATAGCATGCCGTACTAATGGCGTCGGCCCAAAAATATTTAGGTAAACCACTCTCATTAATCATTGTTCTTCCCAATTCTTCTAAAATACGGTTTTTGCGCTCCACAACCCCGTTTTGTTGAGGAGTGCGTGGAGCGGAGAAGTTATGATCAATACCATGGTTACCGCAATATTCTTCAAACAAATGATTTTCAAACTCACCTCCATGGTCACTCCTTATGGACACTATGTTTGTATTTAACTTGTTTTGGGAAAGCTTAGCAAATTTTTCAAAAGCGGCGAATGTATCACTTTTACTTACTAAGAAGATGGTCCAACAAAACCTAGAAAAGTCGTCCACTATTACGAACCCGTAATAGTTTCCTCCGAGACTTTTGATCCTAGACGGCCCAAACAAGTCCATGTGTAGAAGTTCAAGAGGTCTCGTTGTTGAAATTATCTTTTTGGATTTAAATGAGATCCTCGTTTGCTTCCCTTTTTGACAAGCATCACAAAGGTGATCCTTGGTGAACTTTATTTTGGGAAGTCCTAAGACTAGGTCTTTTGAGACTACCTTATTGAGTAAATCAAAATTAACATGCGTTAAACGCCTATGCCATAGCCATGAGTCTTCACTCATAGTTACGAGGCATTTGTCGCTTCTTAATGATACTTCATTTAAGTCAAGCATATATACATTGTTTACTCTAAAACCATTGAACATATTCTTCTTATCATTTTCATGCACAATTTTGCAACAATCTTTTGAAAAAGATACATTGTATCCTTTGTCGCACAATTGGCTAATGCTAAGCAGATTATGTTTAAGGTTTTCGACAAGCAATACATCGGAAATCATAGCAGAGGCGGAATTACCTACACTACCTTTGCCTAGTATTGCTCTGCGGTTGTTATCACCATAAGTTACAAACCCTTTCTTCTTAGCCACAAAGTCTATGAATAAGGATATGTCTCCAGACATGTGTCTTGAGCACCCACTATTGAGAACCCATCTTCTCTCGGTGGTCTCGACACATTTCACCTGTCAAAACATAATTAGCCCAAGGAAGTACCCAATGGCATATTGGGTCCTAATAGGTTAGCGACAAAATGGTTGCGTTTGGGCAACCATTGGTAGATGCCTTTAGGAACAAGAAATCTTCTAAAACGGCATTTACCAATGGAGTGGCCTTTCCTGCAACAGTATAAGCAAGCAAAATCAACTTTAGAGACACTTTCACTTGCTTGATCCCTAATTACATATGCATATTTTTGGTATGGATTAATCATACTTTTTCTAAAATCCTTTTTATCAATAGCATATGTAATTTTAGGCTCGAGTGCCTTGTTTAATTTGGCCTTGAGGTGTCTTACCTCACCTTGCCAAATATGACAAGTGCCACACCCGAAGTTGAAAGGGTTTCTATCGTCCTTACTATCCGATTCATTGCCTTTCACAATGGAAGCCTTTAGGTCCTCTAATTTCTTTTCGGACTCTTTAACCTTATGCTCTAAATGCGTAAAGATTTTCTTATTAGAAGCAAGTTTCTTAAAGGCTTCAACTGCTTCATTATGTAAGGCATGAAATGCGGCTAGTAATTCAGAATGCGACATATTTGATGACTTATCATATTTAGAGTTACGTACCTGTTTTTTCTTATTTTTCTGATTTGCGGAGAGGCATAGATTTACGGACTCTTCTTCATCACTAGAACTTTCATCAGAGGAGGAAGAGTTGCTGTCACTTTCCCATGCTATGTACGCTCTCCTAGGCTTCGATGATTTCTTGTGTGATTTTGAGGATTCCTTATCCTTTCCCTTTTTATTCATTAGACAGTCCGGTTTGTAGTGACCGGGCTTTCCACACTTGTAGCACGTCCCTCTGGTCTTTTTACCTTTCGAGTCATCATCCTTGGAGTGTCTTGATTGTTTCCGGAAATTTACCAAATTCTTTTCGGAATGTTGTATGCCGTTCTTCCTTACGTAACGGTTATAACTTTTAACAAACAACCCCATATCTTCGCTTGTGTCTTCTTCTTCTTCGTCGCTCGAGGAATAATCATTTTGCTCTTTTGCTTGAGACTTCGAAGAGGAAGTCTTGAGAGCTATCAATTTCTTTTCACTCACCTTGGCTTTGTCTTTCTTTTCCATTTTCTCACGTTGATCTAGGCTCAAGAGTACCTGTTCATGCTCTTGCAATTTGCCAAACAATGTTGTCAAATCTAATATGGTAAGATCATTTGCCTCTTTGATGGCGGTTACTTTTGGCTGCCACTCCCTGTTAAGACATCTCAAAACTTTATTAGTAGCAACATCATTGGAAATAGGCCTACCTAGTGAATGTAAGCGATTGATAAGATGAGTGAATCTCTTTTGCATGTCAGCAATGGTTTCCCATTGCTCCATGAAAAAGAGATCGAACTCTTGTATAAGAGTGTTGATCCTAGCTAACTTAACATCGGTTGTCCCCTCATGGGCTATTTGTAGTGAATCCCACATGGCCTTAGCAGTAGGACAATGGGATACACGGTAATACTCATCTACACCTAATGAGGAGATTAAGATGTTTTTAGCTTTCCAATCATAATTGTATTTTTTCTCATCGTCATCGGTCCATTGCGCTTCAGGCTTTGGCACAACTACGTTATCCGCATTGGTCATAGTAATTTCTATTGGACCATTAAGGATAACATTCCATATTTTTCTATCTATGGAGTTGATATGCACACGCATACAGTCTTTCCAATAATTGTAATTTTCACCGTTGAAAACAAGAGCCCTATTGTACGCCCCTTTAGGTTCGTTTGCCATTTTCTATCTCGTTGTATTTGAAGCACCGAATAATCAGGCTCTGATACCACTTGTTAGACTATGGCACGGATCTAGAAGGGGGGGTTGAATAGATCCCCGATTAAAATTTGAGTCGGCGCTACCAATTTAAAATTGGTTTTAAAAATGTTTTAAGTGCGGAAGCGGCCGAGGAAAATTATAGTCTAAAACGAACGGTTATTGGAAAACCGGATATACGTAAGCCTATGGATTTATGACAATTCGGAAAAATAAAATCACAATACAAACTATGCTTATCAATTGTTTACTTCAATTTGCAAGGTTGCCTAGTTCCAATGAAAAACAAGGCACACAAAAACTAGAAGCAAAATAAGACAATTTTAGTTTAGGACTTTTGTCGAACAATTTGTGTGCACGAATATCACAAAGAATATTTATGTTGAGTAAGAGATTGGAAATGCCTTAGTACAATATTCTTATTGTACTTAGTAGTTAAAACAGAGTTTCAACACCTTACTCAATTTGTATCACAGTTTGACAATAATCACTTAAGCTAGAATCACTTATTTTATAAGCTGAATTGAAAATGACAGAAAATTAAAAACACACGATTTGATGAGGCAGTTCCCCCGCCGTCCTCGCTTCGGGGTACGTCTGCCCTCAATTCTAAAATTAGAATTGAGATATATTGAATATATATCACCTGTTGGAATGAACAGTTTACACAAGAGTTGATAGAAAATGATACAAACAATCTCAAATGTTGTTGATGCTTGCTATCTCTTCTTGCACCTTGATTCAAGATGAATCAAGCCCTTCAATTTGTTGTGAATGAACTCCGGTTCTAGCCACCTTAATGAAAAACCTTTCGTTGTTCAAACCTTCGGCTCGGCTGATCTTAGACACCAACAAATCAAACCCGGAAAGTCTTCAACACTTCAACGCCCTCGCTACTAAATTGATGAACCTTCCGTTGATCAATTACCTTCGCACCTGCTTGAATGTTGAACGAACTATTCCGTAGCAAAAACCCTCAAAACCTTCTAGTCTTGATGGGTAAAACCCTCAAGGTTTTCTGCAAGAAACACCTGCCCCAATTTCCACTCGAACCGGATCTTCAATCAACGCGTTCGAACCTTATCACCCTTTGAACAAGACACTAACCACAGCAAAAATGATTGTGTTTATTTGTGGATTTGTGTGTTGTGTGAGGGATGAAGATGAAGAAATTTGTTGCACCTATTTCACGTTTCTTGCCCTGACAATTTACTCAAGATTTCAATTGTTAGTTGTTAAAAATGAACAAAACTCTATTTATAGTAATAACCAAAACAACCAACAAAACAGATTTTTAAACACAGCAAGAAAAACAGCACAGCGCGCGAACGGTCGACCATAGGGTCGGCGTGCGCTGACCCGTGGGAAATCATCAGCTCCATGCGCTGAGTGGCACGATCGACACATGTCTTCATGCGCTGATCCGTGGAAAATCAAAACACTCATGCGCCGACTGTACGGTCGACGCATAGCTTCCATGCGCTGAGCCGTGAGAAATGCCAGGCTTCATGCGCCGACTGTATGGTCGACTCACTGCTTAGAAACCTGCAAAATTAACAGCTTTTTCCTTTTTGTGCATCCTGCCACATTCAGTCATGACACATATTAAGGTATAATGATTTAACAATGAAAAAGAGGTATAGCAATGAAAACAGAGATATAGCATGATGCTTCTAATTTATTTTCTCATCATCGAAAACTCGGAGGCCTGTATTGTGAGACAACTTGCCCTCACACTAACAAATATAATGAGAAAGATTTTTAGACAATAACAACGATAATTCTATATATTGCTCTGTCCCGCTCATCACACGGGGTCGGCCCAATCCATCTCTCCGTCGTGGAGGGCCTAGCTCATAGATCAGTTGTCGCTCGCGGATCAAAACGAGTGTTTTTGATGAAAACGTAATACATCGACAATTCAACTCGGATATCGTCTCAAGGATTCTTTTATGTGATTAATCTACCAAATTCGAAATGGAGGGGGAGTTGGTTTGGTTTCTGATCGGATAAATAAAGAAAATGCAATTAAGCGGTTAAAATAAGTGATTATCAAAATAAGTCAATCTACTGTTTTCGGTTCCGGCTTATCACGGGTTTCTACCTTACCAATTTCCTAAGCGATTTCGATCTCTATTCGATTCCTATGTCAATTAACAAGCGCAAAAGACATAAACTAGATTAACAATCCTATATTCCAAATTAAGCAAACGAATTAAGTTTTCGTGAATTAAGCAAACACGAATTATAAACGCGAATTAACGACAAAGCGACGTAACGACGAATAAAAGCTAAGGATGCAATCATACGAATTTAATCAAAACAATTCTATAAACTAACAGATTAAGCAAAATCAATTCATAGAATAGTGTTTAAAGAGAAACGAATTAGATTGATCAAGTAGAAACCTCAAAGCGTTGGAACGCGATTACAGCAGAATGACTCTAAGGAATTAGCTCTCCAAGGTTCTCTCAAAGCTCCGAATGTATTTTTCGTGAAAATGTAACTAGGTGAACAGTAACACGAGTATTTTTCCTTTAAAAAGAAAGCAAATTCGGGTCATAACCCAACTGGGTCGAAAACATAACCCAGGCCCAATACATGACCCAACACTAAAATAAATATCTAATGCAGTAACTTCAAACGGAATTCTGGAATTTTAGGCTCCGAATCTGACTTCGAAGCCAACACGAAAGTCGTAGCTCTCTCTCTCTTAGCTTTCCGGCGAATTTTAGAACGCCTCAAACGGATTTTCGGAACTCCAGTTATGATCGATTCCGTGCAGACTGCTAAAGCTGAAAAATAAGTGCGGAAATCAAATTAAGCCAAAAATAAAATAAAATATAAAAACAAAATAATACATAAAAATAATCAAGATAAAGTAAAGAAATGCCTAAGTAAAAATATAGGAGAAAGTGCATAAATATGCACTGAGCACTCATCACGCTGGGAGCGCTTAAGCGTCTCCCCATGGACACAAACCTTAGGATCTATGACATTTTGATATTAATGATTATAGGAATACCTTAACGAATATAATGAGAAAGATTTTTAGACAATGGCAACGATAATTCTAAAATACAAAAGTGTACAGACAAGTGTTTGACACTGGTTGGCTTGTGGACTTTTCTCAACCGGTACTCGTAATGTCTTGAAAACTCTTCGAATGGGGATAAAAAAAGGGATAATCTTCTTATAGGATGATATATTTCTGATCATAGTCTATATATAGAATGATAATCATTTAGAATTCTCATTATTTCGAAATGGATTATCTTGACATCCACTTATATTTAAGCACATATTCAATTAAATAATTAATTATTAAATATAATTAATTATTTTATTTACTTACTCAACCGATTAAGATTCTTATATATATATATATATAATATATATATATATATATATATATATATATATAAATATATATATATATATATATATATATATATATATATATATATATATATATATATATATATATATATTATATTATATTATATATATATTGCTCTGTCCCGCTCATCACACGGGGTCGGCCCAATCCATCTCTCCGTCGTGGAGGGCCTAGCTCATTGATCAGTTGTCGCTCGCGGATCAAAACGAGTGTTTTTGATGAAAACGTAATACAACTACAAATCAACTCGGATATCGTCTCAAGGATTCTTTTATGTGATTAATCTACCAAACTCGAAATGGAGGGGGAGTTGGTTTGGTTTCTGATCGGATAAATAAAGAAAATGCAATTAAGCGGTTAAAATAAGTGATTATCAAAATAAGTCAATCTACTGTTTTCGGTTCTGGCTTATCACGGGTTTCTACCTTACCAATTTCCTAATCGATTTCGATCTCTATTCGATTCCTATGTCAATTAACAAGCGCAAAAGACATAAACTAGATTAACAATCCTATATTCCAAATTAAGCAAACGGATTAAGTTTTCGTGAATTAAGCAAACACGAATTATAAACGCGAATTAACGACAAAGCGACGTAACGACGAATAAAAGCTAAGGATGCAATCATACGAATTTAATCAAAACAATTCTATAAACTAACAGATTAAGCAAAAGCAATTCATAGAATAGTGTTTAAAGAGAAACGAATTAGATTGATCAAGTAAAAATCTCAAAGCGTTGGAACGCGATTACAGCAGAATGACTCTAAGGAATTAGCTCTCCATGGTTCTCTCAAAGCTCCGAATGTATTTTTCGTGAAAATGTAACTAGGTGAAAAGTAACACGAGTATTTTTCCTTTAAAAAGAAAGCAAATTTGAGTCATAACCCAACTGGGTCGAAAACATAACCCAGGCCCAATACATGACCCAACACTAAAATAAAATTCTAATGCAGTAACTTCAAACGGAATTCTGGAATTTTTGGCTCCGAATCTGACTTCGATTCCAACACGAAAGTCGTAGCTCTCTCTCTTAGCTTTCCGACGAATTTTATAACTCCTCAAACGGATTTCCGGAACTCCAGTTATAATCGTTTCCGTGCAGACTGCTAAAGTTGAAAAATAAGTGCACAAATCAAATTAAGCCAAAAATAAAATAAAATATAAAAACAAAATAAAACATAAAAATAATCAAGGTAAAGTAAAGAAATGCCTAAGTAAAAATATAGGAGAAAGTGCATAAATATGCACTGATCACTCATCACGCTGGGAGCGCTTAAGCGTCTCCCCATGGACACAAACCTTAGGATCTATGACATTTTGATATTAATGATTATAGGAATACCTTAACGAATATAATGAGAAATATTTTTAGACAATGGCAACATTAATTCTAAAATACAAAAGTGTACAGACAAGTGTTTCACACTGGTTGGCTTGTGGATTTTTCTCAACCGGTACTCGTAATGTCTTGAAAACTCTTCGAATGGGGATAAAAAGAGATAATCTTCTTATAGGACGATATATTTGTGATCATAGTCTATATATAGAATGATAATCATTTAGAAGTCTCATTATTTCGAAATAGATTATCTTGACATCCACTTATATTTAAGCACATATTCAATTAAATAATTAATTATTAAGTATAATTAATTATTTTATTTACTTACTCAACCGATTAAGATTCTTATATATATATATATATATATATATATATATATATATATATATATATATATATATATATATATATATATATATATATATATATATATATATATATATATATATATATATATATATATATATATATATATATATATATATATATATATATATATATATATATATATATATATATATATATATATATATATATATATATATATATATATATATATATATATATATATATATATATATGTATTGCTCTGTCCCGCTCATCACACGGGGTCGGCCCAATCCATCTCTCCGTCGTGGAGGGCCTAGCTCATTGATCAGTTGTCGCTCGCGGATCAAAACGAGTGTTTTTGATGAAAACGTAATACAGCGACAATTCAACTCGGATACCGTCTCAAGGATTCTTTTATGTGATTAATCTACCAAATTCTAAATGGAGGGGGAGTTGGTTTGGTTTCTGATCGAATAAATAAAGAAAATGCAATTAAGCGTTTAAAATAAGTGATTATCAAAATAAGTCAATCTACTGTTTTCGGTTCCGGCTTATCACGGGTTTCTACCTTACCAATTTCCTAAGCGATTTCGATCTCTATTCGATTCCTATGTCAATTAACAAGCGCAAAAGACATAAACTAGATTAACAATCCTATATTCCAAATTAAGCAAACGGATTAAGTTTTCGTGAATTAAGCAAACACGAATTATAAACGCGAATTAACGACAAAGCGACGTAACGACGAATAAAAGCTAAGGATGCAATCATACGAATTTAATCAAAACAATTCTATAAACTAACAGATTAAGCAAAAGCAATTCATAGAATAGTGTTTAAAGAGAAACGGATTAGATTGATCAAGTAAAAATCTCAAAGCGTTGGAACGCGATTACAGCAGAATGACTCTAAGGAATTAGCTCTCCATGGTTCTCTCAAAGCTCCGAATGTATTTTTCGTGAAAATGTAACTAGGTGAACAGTAACACGAGTATTTTTCCTTTAAAAAGAAAGCAAATTCGGGTCATAACCCAACTGGGTCGAAAACATAACCCAGGCCCAATACATGACCCAACACTAAAATAAAATTCTAATGCAGTAACTTCAAACGGAATTCTGGAATTTTGGGCTTCGAATCTGACTTCGACTCCAACACGAAAGTCGTAGCTCTCTCTCTCTCTTAGCTTTCCGGCGAATTTTAGAACGCCTCAAACGGATTTCCGGAACTCCAGTTATAATCGTTTCCGTGCAGACTGCTAAAGCTGAAAAATAAGTGCGGAAATCAAATTAAGCCAAAAATAAAATAAAATATAAAAACAAAATAAAACATAAAAATAATCAAGATAAAGTAAAGAAATGCCTAAGTAAAAATATAGGAGAAAGTGCATAAATATGCACTGATCACTCATCACGCTGGGAGCGCTTAAGCGTCTCCCCATGGACACAAACCTTAGGATCTATGACATTTTGATATTAATGATTATAGGAATACCTTAACGAATATAATGAGAAAGATTTTTAGACAATGGCAACGATAATTCTAAAATACAAAAGTTTACAGACAAGTGTTTGACACTGGTTGGCTTGTGGATTTTTCTCAACCGGTACTCGTAATGTCTTGAAAACTCTTCGAATTTGGATAAAAAGAGATAATCTTCTTATAGGATGATATATTTGTGATCATAGTCTATATATAGAATGATAATCATTTAGAATTTTCATTATTTCGAAATGGATTATCTTGACATCCACTTATATTTAAGCACATATTCAATTAAATAATTAATTATTAAATATAATTAATTATTTTATTTACTTACTCAACCGATTAAGATTCTTATATATATATATATATATATATATATATATATATATATATATATATATATATATATATATATATATATATATATATATATATATATATATATATATATATATATATATATATATATATATATATATATATATATATATATATATATATATATATATATATATATATATATATATATATATATATATATATATATATATATATATATATATATATATATATATATATACATATATATATATATATACATATATATATATATATACACACATATATATATATATATATATATATACATATATATATATATATATATATATATATATATATATATATATATATATATATATATATATATATATATATATATATATATATATATATATATATATATATATATATATATATATATATATATATATATATATATATATATATATATATGTATGTATTGCTCTGTCCCGCTCATCACACGGGGTCGGCCCAATCCATCTCTCCGTCGTGGAGGGCCTAGTTCATTGATCAGTTGTCGCGCGCGGATCAAAACGAGTGTTTTTGATGAAAACATAATACAACGACAATTCAACTCGGATATCTTCTCAAGGATTCTTTTATGTGATTAATCTACAAAATTCGAAATGGAGGGGGAGTTGGTTTGGTTTCTGATCGGATAAATAAAGAAAATGCAATTAAGCGGTTAAAATAAGTGATTATCAAAATAAGTCAATCTACTGTTTTCGGTTCCGGCTTATCACGGGTTTCTACCTTACCAATTTCCTAAGCGATTTCGATCTCTATTCGATTCATATGTCAATTAACAAGCGCAAAAGACATAAACTAGATTAACAATCCTATATTCCAAATTAAGCAAACGGATTAAGTTTTCGTGAATTAAGCAAACACGAATTATAAACGCGAATTAACGACAAAGCGACGTAACGACGAATAAAAGCTAAGGATGCAATCATACGAATTTAATCAAAACAATTCTATAAACTAACAGATTAAGCAAAAGCAATTCATAGAATAGTGTTTAAAGAGAAACGAATTAGATTGATCAAGTAAAAATCTCAAAGCGTTGGAACGCGATTACAGCAGAATGACTCTAAGGAATTAGCTCTCCATGGTTCTCTCAAAGCTCCGAATGTATTTTTCGTGAAAATGTAACTAGGTGAAAAGTAACACGAGTATTTTTCCAATTAAAAAGAAAGCAAATTTGAGTCATAACCCAACTGGGTCGAAAACATAACCCAGGCCCAATACATGACCCAACACTAAAATAAAAATCTAATGCAGTAACTTCAAACGGAATTCTGGAATTTTTGGCTCCGAATCTGACTTCGACTCCAACACGAAAGTCGTAGCTCTCTCTCTTAGCTTTCCGACGAATTTTATAACTCCTCAAACGGATTTCCGGAACTCCAGTTATAATCGTTTCCGTGCAGACTGCTAAAGTTGAAAAATAAGTGCATAAATCAAATTAAGCCAAAAATAAAATAAAATATAAAAACAAAATAAAACATAAAAATAATCAAGGTAAAGTAAAGAAATGCCTAACTAAAAATATAGGAGAAAGTGCATAAATATGCACTGATCACTCATCACGCTGGGAGCGCTTAAGCGTCTCCCCATGGACACAAACCTTAGGATCTATGACATTTTGATATTAATG
Source organism: Lathyrus sativus (assembly GCA_963859935.3). Classification (NCBI taxonomy): domain Eukaryota; kingdom Viridiplantae; phylum Streptophyta; class Magnoliopsida; order Fabales; family Fabaceae; genus Lathyrus; species Lathyrus sativus. Next base: position 157,549,967 of record OZ012738.1, on the reverse strand, counting down.
ATTATAGGAATACCTTAACGAATATAATGAGAAATATTTTTAGACAATGGCAACATTAATTCTAAAATACAAAAGTGTACAGACAAGTGTTTCACACTGGTTGGCTTGTGGATTTTTCTCAACCGGTACTCGTAATGTCTTGAAAACTCTTCGAATGGGGATAAAAAGAGATAATCTTCTTATAGGACGATATATTTGTGATCATAGTCTATATATAGAATGATAATCATTTAGAAGTCTCATTATTTCGAAATAGATTATCTTGACATCCACTTATATTTAAGCACATATTCAATTAAATAATTAATTATTAAGTATAATTAATTATTTTATTTACTTACTCAACCGATTAAGATTCTTATATATATATATATATATATATATATATATATATATATATATATATATATATATATATATATATATATATGTATTGCTCTGTCCCGCTCATCACACGGGGTCGGCCCAATCCATCTCTCCGTCGTGGAGGGCCTAGCTCATTGATCAGTTGTCGCTCGCGGATCAAAACGAGTGTTTTTGATGAAAACGTAATACAGCGACAATTCAACTCGGATACCGTCTCAAGGATTCTTTTATGTGATTAATCTACCAAATTCTAAATGGAGGGGGAGTTGGTTTGGTTTCTGATCGAATAAATAAAGAAAATGCAATTAAGCGGTTAAAATAAGTGATTATCAAAATAAGTCAATCTACTGTTTTCGGTTCCGGCTTATCACGGGTTTCTACCTTACCAATTTCCTAAGCGATTTCGATCTCTATTCGATTCCTATGTCAATTAACAAGCGCAAAAGACATAAACTAGATTAACAATCCTATATTCCAAATTAAGCAAACGGATTAAGTTTTCGTGAATTAAGCAAACACGAATTATAAACGCGAATTAACGACAAAGCGACGTAACGACGAATAAAAGCTAAGGATGCAATCATACGAATTTAATCAAAACAATTCTATAAACTAACAGATTAAGCAAAAGCAATTCATAGAATAGTGTTTAAAGAGAAAACGGATTAGATTGATCAAGTAAAAATCTCAAAGCGTTGGAACGCGATTACAGCAGAATGACTCTAAGGAATTAGCTCTCCATGGTTCTCTCAAAGCTCCGAATGTATTTTTCGTGAAAATGTAACTAGGTGAACAGTAACACGAGTATTTTTCCTTTAAAAGAAAGCAAATTTGGGTCATAACCCAACTGGGTCGAAAACATAACCCAGACCCAATACATGACCCAACACTAAAATAAAATTCTAATGCAGTAACTTCAAACGGAATTCTGGAATTTTGGGCTTCGAATCTGACTTCGACTCCAACACGAAAGTCGTAGCTCTCTCTCTCTCTTAGCTTTCCGGCGAATTTTAGAACGCCTCAAACGGATTTCCGGAACTCCAGTTATAATCGTTTCCGTGCAGACTGCTAAAGCTGAAAAATAAGTGCGGAAATCAAATTAAGCCAAAAATAAAATAAAATATAAAAACAAAATAAAACATAAAAATAATCAAGATAAAGTAAAGAAATGCCTAAGTAAAAATATAGGAGAAAGTGCATAAATATGCACTGATCACTCATCACGCTGGGAGCGCTTAAGCGTCTCCCCATGGACACAAACCTTAGGATCTATGACATTTTGATATTAATGATTATAGGAATACCTTAACGAATATAATGAGAAAGATTTTTAGACAATGGCAACGATAATTCTAAAATACAAAAGTGTACAGACAAGTGTTTGACACTGGTTGGCTTGTGGATTTTTCACAACCGGTACTCGTAATGTCTTGAAAACTCTTCGAATTTGGATAAAAAGAGATAATCTTCTTATAGGATGATATATTTGTGATCATAGTCTATATATAGAATGATAATCATTTAGAATTTTCATTATTTCGAAATGGATTTTCTTGACATCCACTTATATTTAAGCACATATTCAATTAAATAATTAATTATTAAATATAATTAATTATTTTATTTACTTACTCAACCGATTAAGATTCTTATATATATATATATATATATATATATATATATATATATATATATATATATATATATATATATATATATATATATATATATATATATATACATATATATATATATATATATAATATATATATATATATATATATATATATATATATATATATATATATATATATATATTATATATATATATATATATATATATATATATATATATATGTATGTATGTATTGCTCTGTCCCACTCATCACACGGGGTCGGCCCAATCCATCTCTCCGTCGTGGAGGGCCTAGCTCATTGATCAGTTGTCGCGCGCGGATCAAAACGAGTGTTTTTGATGAAAACATAATACAACGACAATTCAACTCGGATATCTTCTCAAGGATTCTTTTATGTGATTAATCTACAAAATTCGAAATGGAGGGGGAGTTGGTTTGGTTTCTGATCGGATAAATAAAGAAAATGCAATTAAGCGGTTAAAATAAGTGATTATCAAAATAAGTCAATCTACTGTTTTCGGTTCCGGCTTATCACGGGTTTCTACCTTACCAATTTCCTAAGCGATTTCGATCTCTATTCGATTCATATGTCAATTAACAAGCGCAAAAGACATAAACTAGATTAACAATCCTATATTCCAAATTAAGCAAACGGATTAAGTTTTCGTGAATTAAGCAAACACGAATTATAAACGCGAATTAACGACAAAGCGACGTAACGACGAATAAAAGCTAAGGATGCAATCATACGAATTTAATCAAAACAATTCTATAAACTAACAGATTAAGCAAAAGCAATTCATAGAATAGTGTTTAAAGAGAAACGGATTAGATTGATCAAGTAAAAATCTCAAAGCGTTGGAACGCGATTACAGCAGAATGACTCTAAGGAATTAGCTCTCCATGGTTCTCTCAAAGCTCCGAATGTATTTTTCGTGAAAATGTAACTAGGGTGAACAGTAACACGAGTATTTTTCCTTTAAAAAGAAAGCAAATTCGGGTCATAACCCAACTGGGTCGAAAACATAACCCAGGCCCAATACATGACCCAACACTAAAATAAAATTCTAATGCAGTAACTTCAACGGAATTCTGGAATTTTGGGCTCCGAATCTGACTTCGACTCCAACGCGAAAGTCGTAGCTCTCTCTCTCTTAGCTTTCCGGCGAATTTTAGAACGCCTCAAACGGATTTCCGGAACTCCAGTTATAATCATTTCCGTGCAGACTGCTAAAGCTGAAAAATAAGTGCGGAAATCAAATTAAGCCAAAAATAAAATAAAATATAAAAACAAAATAAAACATAAAAATAATCAAGATAAAGTAAAGAAATGCCTAAGTAAAAATATAGGAGAAAGTGCATAAATATGCACTGATCACTCATCACGCTGGGAGCGCTTAAGCGTCTCCCCATGGACACAAACCTTAGGATCTATGACATTTTGATATTAATGATTATAGGAATACCTTAACGAATATAATGAGAAAGATTTTTAGACAATGGTAACGATAATTCTAAAATACAAAAGTGTACAGACAAGTGTTTGACACTGGTTGGCTTGTGGATTTTTCTCAACCGGTACTCGTAATGTCTTGAAAACTCTTCGAATGGGGATAAAAAGAGATAATCTTCTTATAGGATGATATATTTGTGATCATAGTCTATATATAGAATGATAATCATTTAGAATTCTCATTATTTCGAAATGGATTATCTTGACATCCACTTATATTTAAGCACATATTCAATTAAATAATTAATTATTAAATATTATTAATTATTTTATTTACTTACTCAACCGATTAAGATTCTTATATATATATATATATATATATATATATATATATATATATATATATATATATATATACATATATATATATATATATATATATAATATATATATATATATATATATATATATATATATAATATATATATATATATATATAATATATATTATATATATATTATATATATATATATATATATATATATATATATATATATATAATATATATATATATATATATATATATATATATATATATATATATATATATATATATATATATATATATATATATATATATATATATATATATATATATATAAATATATATATATATTGCTCTGTCCCGCTCATCACACGGGGTCGGCCCAATCCATCTCTCCGTCGTGGAGGGCCTAGCTCATTGATCAGTTGTCGCGCGCGGATCAGAACGAGTGTTTTGATGAAAACATAATACAGCGACAATTCAACTCGGATATCTTCTCAAGGATTCTTTATGTGATTAATCTACAAAATTCGAAATGGAGGGGGAGTTGGTTTGGTTTCTGATCGGATAAATAAAGAAAATGCAATTAAGCGGTTAAAATAAGTGATTATCAAAATAAGTCAATCTACTGTTTTCGGTTCCGGCTTATCACGGGTTTCTACCTTACCAATTTCCTAAGCGATTTCGATCTCTATTCGATTCCTATGTCAATTAACAAGCGCAAAAGACATAAACTAGATTAACAATCCTATATTCCAAATTAAGCAAACGGATTAAGTTTTCGTGAATTAAGCAAACACCGAATTATAAACGCGAATTAACGACAAAGCGACGTAACAACGAATAAAAGCTAAGGATGCAATCATACGAATTTAATCAAAACAATTCTATAAACTAACAGATTAAGCAAAAGCAATTCATAGAATAGTGTTTAAAGAGAAACGAATTAGATTGATCACACTACTAGAAAAAAGACTTTTGAGAAAATGTTTTTACATCGGGTATTTACTAGAAGCGATGTAAAATGTGAAATTATAAACACGGTGGCAGTATCGTAAATATTAAAAAAAAAATTATTAGATCTTTTACATCGGGCCATTAAATAACCGATGTAAAAAATTGAAAAACAATTATTTAAAGGTTTTTTAAATCGGTTATGAACGCAACCGATTTAAAAAGTATTATTAAAAAATTTTAAAAAAATTATTTAAATCGGTTATGAATGCAACCGATTTAAAAAGTAATATTAAAAAATTTTTAAAAAAATTATTTAAAGGTTTTTAAATCGGTTATAAATGCAACCGATTTAAAAAGTAATATTAAAGAATTTTAAAAAATTATTTAAAGGTTTTTTTAAATCGGTTATAAATGCAACCGATTTAAAAAGTAATATTAAAGAATTTTAAAAAAATTATATAAAGGTTTTTTAATCGGTTATAAATGCAACCGATTTAAAAAGTAATATTAAAAAATTTAAAACAAATTATATAAAAGTTTTATAAATCGGTTATCTCCTTCAGGTTTTTTTCTTTTTCTTTATTTATTTATTTATCTTTTCATTTTAATTTGGTTCTTGTGTGATTCAAATTTGTTTGAAGATTTTTCATGGATTTTCAGGTTTATACGAAAATCTATTTTTTTTTTCATGCATGTTTTTTTAAGAATATATCCGTCTTTATAAAAATTTGGCTTTAGACAGAAATTTTCATATCTCGGATCTCTAAGATGATTTATAAGTTACTGTTAGAAATACAATTTAGACAGAAATAGGTAAACCAATGACAGTGAAAACAATGAAGAGAAAGCTAAAATTGAAGAGAAAGTAGAGAAGAAATGAACAGAAATAGGTTACTGTTATGTGATAGTAGGACAATTTAGTTCCAAAAATTTATATATTGAAGAAATAGTTATCAATTTATTAGTTAAGTTTATAAAATTGAAATTGAAATTGAAGAAATAGTTATTATTTTATTAGTTGAAAATGGTGATAAGGTGCATCTTGGAGCTGATATTACTGTTTTGGCGCTTCACACACCTTGGTATGGTAGTTCAACTTGTCAATTTAGATTCTGTTTGACACCCTTTTTTTTGGATCCAAAACTGGAAGATTTGTAATAAACTGAGACATAGTTGTTTGTCAATGGTTTTGCTTCATTTTAAATGACATAACAAAATAGTGTAATCTCCAATAACAAAAAAATATTTTATATATATATATATATATATATATATATATATATATATATATATATATATATATATATATAATATATATATAATATATATATATATATATATATATATATATATATATATATATATATTATATATTATATATATATATATATATATATTATTATGAATTTGAATTGTAAAATAGAGATCAACAAAAATATTTATACAGATTTTAGAGATCAACAAAATATATCCGTCTTTATAAAAAAAACTATAATTTGATCAAAACGAAATATTTATTACCAAAAATAGGATGAGTCATTCTCTTGTTAGGAAGAATCATGTGAGTCAATAAATATTGATTTATAACCATTTAATTAAAATAGTATAATAGGTAAAAAAAATGAGCAATTTTTAGTTAATATAATCCTTCCCCACACACACACGATGACATAGAAAATCATTATACATTAATCATTTAATTTTACACTTTAAAAATATAATGGTTGAATCATTATACATTAAATCATTAAATCATTATACATTTAATTTTACATTAAATCATTATACATTAATCATTATACATTTAATAATACAATAAAATCATAGTAATAATAAAATAAAATATAGTAATAATAAAAGAATGGTTGAATATTAACATTCTAGAAAACAGAACATTTAAATTTTAAAAATAGATAGTAAAAAATCAAATAAAATACTCATTGACAAAATAAAATATATATAATTATTTTTGTATTTAATATTTTAAAAAATAATTTAGTCTATATAATTGCAAATAAAAGAGGTGTCTTATGGAATTATTTACTAGTAGTAATTTATGTAAAGGTTGCGAGTAATTAGTGGTGTCTCATGGAATAAAAATTGATTTTTCGTTTCTCGCAGGATTTGTGTCCCTCTTTTTCCTTTAATTGCGAGTCATCCGGCCGCCACGTAACTGCAGGTTCTGTTTTCATTCTTTATAACTTCTCAATTCTTCTTTTATGCCACGTGTTTACACGTAAAAGACTTTTTGTTCTCTCTAATGTCCAAAAGAGGGACTATTATAGACTTTTTTTCTTCTGAATTAGTGCTTTTGGGGTTCATCAAGCGGCAAATGGGAATAGAAAAAAGGCTACATGGCTTCGACCCAATGTATGCGTGGTGTAAATTATAATTAGATATTTAATTTTATCATATAAGTATTCACTAATTATGTAATTCATTTGTAGACAAGGAAAAAATCTAACTCTAATGATTGTGGGTATTATGTGATGAAAAATATGTTGGATATTGTCTCTGCCAATATAACCAACTCTTGGATGAAGGTAATAAAAATGACTTTAATTTGTTATTTACTTTATGTTTTTCAATTTAATATGTGAATTTTCAAAGAATAACTTTATTTTTACTTACGTGTTGTAGGTATTTGATGACCCAACGAACCTATCGCCCGATGATTTGCGACTCCGTTGGGCAACATGTTTCTTTGAATTATATAAAGGTTAATCTTTTTGTTATTGTAGTACATTTGTGTAGCTTTTTGTTGTTAGCACATTTGTGTGTAAAGGTTAACTGGCCTTTTTATTGTTAGTACGTTTGTGTATATCCTTTTGTCAATCAATTATGTGTATACTAGATATTTGGTGCAATCAAATTAGATTTATGAGAAAAATATGAAAATAATGACCTAAATATGGTCTATGTGATGTTGCAAAACTATGAAAATAGTGACCTAAATGTGGTATATATGATGTGCAATATGGAAAATAGCGACCTAATTATGGTCTGTGTAATGTTGGAAAAATATGAAAAATTAGGTACAAAATAGTTACAGGGAACAACTAAAAAATAGGAAAATAATTTATACTCGTAACAGTACTTTTTACATCGGGCGAATGAAAAAAGTGATGTAAAAAACTGCCTTTTAAATCGGTTTAAACACATAACCGATGTAAAAAGTGTCAGCAAATTTTTTTTCCAACACTACTTTTCACATCGGGTGAAACATCAAACCGATGTAAAAGGTCTACCTTTTACATCGGGTTTACCAGCGAACCGATGTAAAAAGTGGCAGCATGAAATTTTTTTTTCTTACAGTACTTTTTACACGTTTTGGCACGCAACCGATGTAAAATACCCACCTTTTACATCGGTTTTTCCCCGCAACCAATGTAAAAACCCCCTTTTATATTTAAAATTTAGAATTATAATTTTTTTTCACATCAAACATAAAAATTGAACCGATGTGATTGGGTGTATTTCTTACATCGGACCACATAACCGATGTAAAATGTTGGTATTTACTACATCGCCTGGCTTTACATCGGACTAAGACCCGATGTAAAAAGTCAATTTTGCCCGATGTAAAAAATCATTTTTGCACTAGTGTCAAGTAAAAACCTCAAAGCGTTGGAACGCGATTACAGCAGAATGACTCTAAGGAATTAGCTCTCCATGGTTCTCTCAAAGCTCCGAATGTATTTTTCGTGAAAATGTAACTAGGTGAACAGTAACACGAGTATTTTTCCTTAAAAAGAAAGCAAATTCGGGTCATAACCCAACTGGGTCGAAAACATAACCCGTGCCCAATACATGACCCAACACTAAAATAAAATTCTAATGCAGTAACTTCAAACAGAATTCTGGAATTTTGGGCTCCGAATCTGACTTCGACTCCAACGCGAAAGTCGTAGCTCTCTCTCTTAGCTTTCCGACGAATTTTAGAACGCCTCAAACGGATTTCCGGAACTCCACTTATGATCGTTTCCGTGCAGACTGCTAAAGGTGAAAAATGAAATCAAATTAAGCCAAAAATAAAATAAAATATAAAAACAAAATAAAACATAAAAATAATCAAGATGAAGTAAAGAAATGCCTAAGTAAAAATATAGGAGAAAGTGCATAAATATGAACTGATCACTCATCACGCTGGGAGCGCTTAAGCGTCTCCCCATGGACACAAACCTTAGGATCTATGACATTTTGATATTAATGATTATAGGAATACCTTAATGAATATAATGAGAAAAATTTTTAGACAATGACAACGATAATTCTAAAATACAAAAGTGTACAGACAAGTCTTT
>OZ012738.1:157367167-157540425 GCA_963859935.3 Lathyrus sativus | reverse complement strand
ACCTTGATGGAATTATGGAAGTATTCATGGATGACTTCTCGGTGTGCGGATTTGATTTTAACAACTACCTCGCTAACCTTGAAAAAATCCTGAAAAGATGTGTTGATGTTAACTTGGTATTGAACTAGGAGAAATGCCACTTTATGGTCATCGAAGGTATAGTTTTAGGACATATAGTCTCTGAGAGAGGTATAGAAGTAGATAAAGCCAAAATAGAAGTGATTGAAAACCTTAAACCCCCTAACACTGTCAGAGAAGTCCGAAGTTTTCTTGGACACGCTGGTTTCTATCGGCGTTTTATTAAAGACTTCTCCAAAATAACTAAACCTTTAACCTGCCTCCGAATGAAAGATGTTGAGTTTAACTTTGACGAAAAATGACTTGAAGCATTTAATTTCTAAAACAAGCCCTGATCTCGGCACCCATCATTCAACCTCCAGATTGGGACAAACTGTTCGAAATCATGTGTAACGCTAGCGACTATGTTGTAGGAGCTGTTCTAGGGCAAAGAAAGGATAAGAAATTACATGTTATATACTATGCCAATAGATCCTTGGATGCTGCTCAGCTTAACTACGCTACCACGGAGAAAGAACTTCTTGTCGTAGTTTTCGCTATGGATAAGTTTCGATCCTATCTGGTAGGAGCCAAAATCATAGTTTACACAAATCATGTTGCCATCCGTTGCTTATTAAGCAAGAAGGATGCCAAACCTAGGTTAATTCGATGGATCCATCTATTACAGGAGTTTGATTTGGATATTAGAGACAAAAAGACATGGAAAATATAGTTGCTGACCACCTTTCTAGGCTCGAGTATCTAAAACCAGACCCACTCCCCATTAAAGATGATTTTACCTATGACAGGTTAATCGCTAGGATAGAAGCCATAGAAGAAAGCAACCTAGAACCTTCTAAGAACCCTGAGAGATCTCTAGCAGTAAGCAACGTACCTTGGTACGCAGATGTTGTGAATTACCTAGTTGCAGATATTATACACCCTGACCTTAACTACAAGCAGAGAAAGCAGTTCTTTAGCGATGTAAGACACTTCTATTGGGACGAACCGCTCCTTTTTAAAAGAGGCACGAACGGTATTTTTCGTCGTTGCGTCCCATAAGAAGAAGTAAGAAAAATAATAGAACACTGCCACTCTGCACCTTATGGAGGACACTCTAGCATGTCTAAAACTCATGCCAAGATTCTCAGAGCAGGCCTGTTTTGGCCAACAATGTGGCGTGATATACACACCTATATAGCCAAATGCGACTGGTGCCAGCGCACTAGAAACATCTCAAGACGTGACGAAATGCCTTTAAGGAACATTCAAGAGGTAGAACTCTTTGATGTTTGGGGCATAGACTTTATAGGACCATTTTCGTCTTCCTTATGAAACAAATACATCTTAGTTGCAGTCGATTACATGTCTAAATGGATCGAGGCACACGGGTAGTCATTAAGCTGTTTAAGAATTACATTTTCCCTAGATTCGAAACCCCCGTCTTGTTATCAGCGACGGTGGATCGCATTTCATATCAAGAATCTTCGAAAAACTTTTAAGAAAATATGGAGTTAAACATAGGATAGCGACACCTTATCACCCACAGACCAATGGCCAAGTAGAAGTTTCCAATAGAGAAATTAAACAAATATTAGAAAAAACGGTCTTTATATCAAGAAAAGGTTGGTCTCAAAAGCTGCAAGATGCGCTATGGGCCTATAGAACCGCCTTCAAAACCCCTATTGGAACAACTCCTTACCAACTAGTCTATGGAAAATCATGTCATCTACCCTTTGAATTAGAACACAGGGCCTATTGGGCCATAAAAACCCTAAACTTTGACTATTTGACTGTTGGACAAAATCGCGTCCCTGATATACATAAACTAGAAGAACTCCACCAATCCGCCTATGAAAATGCCATTATATATAAAGAAATAACTAAGGACTGGCACGATAAGAAGATCGTAAAGAAATATTTTCATGTAGGAGACCATGTTCTCCTGTTCAACTCTAGATTACGACTCTTTCCTGGCAAGCTCCGTTCAAGGTGGACAGGCCCCTTTACAGTTGCTAAAGTTTTACAATCAGGAGCAGTCGAGATCCAGAACCAGTCATGTAGCCCATTTGTTGTAAACGGGCAGAGATTAAAATTCTATGAAGGAGGAGACATTCCCGACGATTACTCCAGCCATACCTTGATCAATTCACCTTTTCCTACTTTAGACATATAGGTTTTATTCGTCAAGCTAACGACGTTAAACAAGCGCTGCCTGGGAGGCAACCCACGGTTTTCTTTATTTTTCCTTTATCTTTTATTTTTTATTTTATTTTATTTTGTTTTCTTTTATGTGTCAACTGACGGTTTATGATGATTGTGCTTTCAGGTTTTGTTCTCTGAGTTTTATTTTTCAGGATGCAGCAGCATGATGACATGCACGTCGCCTTCAGAGACGAGAAGCAGAGAGAGAGGTACTCAGTTCTTCGACAGCGTCCTATGGCACCGACCCGGTATCCGGATTAATCCTGCATGAAAGCTCTAGGGATCGAACCCAGAGTACGGTTTCTCTGCCATAAGCTTCATTGGGGAGAATATGCTGACCAGGTGAATCAGACCTACAGGCACCTTACATTGGAGTTCCTCAGCTCGTTCCACCACGAGCCATATGCCGATCAGGACGGACTAGCCACATTTATACTTTTTGGGAAAGAGTATCCATTCACCCATAAGGGATTCGGCGAACTACTTGGATTTTCGACCACCCCTGATTCTATTCCTGACCTTCCGATGGGCTATTTTATGCGCAGAGACAACGATCAGTTCTGGAGAGAGATTACTGGCGGAGGAATCCTAGACCCATCGACTCATCTATCTCCGGTCATCCACAACCCGGCTATGAGGTATTTTTAGATGCCCCTGGCTCACACCTTTCTTGGAAAGGAGGACTCTGACATGCATGTTAGTGAGGAAGAGATATTCTTCCTATTCTGCAAAAACAGGTTTCGCCCAGTGGCATGTGGAAACTTCTTGCTGCATAATCTCGAGGGTACAACTAGATCCTCTGAAGGGGTTATTCATGTGGGAGGCACCGTCACGCATATAGCCACTGCATTGGGAGTCACCAGCCAGTTACTGCATCTAACTCCGTACTGTGGATACACCCTGTTGGACATCGATTTCTGTTTGGACCGTGGCTGATGAGGAGAGCATCTTTTCAGCCTGATGCTTTCAGACTTCTGATTGATTACCATACTGTCCATTATTTTACATTACCTGACCCAGTTGTGACCAGCGTACACGATTCTTCAAATTGGAGTTACGCATTAGAAGGCTATGGAGAGACGATCGATGAGCCGTGCACACCGCCCTCAGCGGAATACCATCCTTCACCACCATCCCCAAGGACGACAGTGTACTCGAACAATCATGCATTGCGAAGGACCGACTTGCACACACAGATAGCAACGCTACGTCTAGAGATAGTTCGACTCCAGCTGACCGTAGCCGGTCTCACCTTACAGGTTCAGATTTCAGACATGACCCATGCCACTGAGGCAGACGTTCTGTATCAGGAGATCTCGGATTTAGACAGAGAGCTGTATTCACTCTATCATCCCGATCAGTCAGACGAGCAGCCAGTTCCTTGATGACACTATTTCATCGCTTTCGTTATTTTCTTTATTTCCCTTTGCATTTACAGACTTATTGCATTTTGATTACGCTTTTTATTTTTATGACATTAATCTTACCGTTCGTATATATATATATATATATATATATATATATATATATATATATATATATATATATATATATATATATATATATATATATATATATATATATATATATATATATATATATATATATATATATATATATATATATATATATATATATATATATATATATATATATATATATATATATATATATATATATATATATATATATATATATATATATATATATATATATATATATATATATATATATATATATATATATATATATATATATATATATATATATATATATATATATATATATATATATATATATATATATATATATATATAATATATATATATATATATATATATATATATATATATATATATATATATATATATATATATATATATATATATATATATATATATATATATATATATATATATATATATATATATATATATATATATATATATATATATATATATATATATATATATATATATATATATATATATATATATATATATATATATATATATATATATATATATATATATATATATATATATATATATATATATATATATATATATATATATATATATATATATATATATATATATATATATATATATTTTACAATTGCTATCTCACGCAATTTATTTTTATTTTCTAATTTTTATGTTTTCTGATTTTTTTTATGTCGAAATATGGAAAAAGAAAAAATATATATTTACAGAGAAAATTAGTGTGCCAGGACAGATGATTTCTACTGCCAACTTGATGGGAGAAATCCTTAAGGGGTTTTTGGTTACGGTCTTCGTCCATAGCTTTCTTAATTCTAGAAAATAAGATACGTGCGTGAGTGTAACGTTCAGGTTCCTCTAAAGGATCTATAAGGGTACCGGTGCTGCGAGTTCTTCGTATTGACCGGTGGGTATAGCCTTAGTCTAGACGGTGTAACAATAGGGTACAAAATTTTGACGTTTAGGTGAAGTTTAGCATACCGATCATTCACTTATTTTCATCGATCCTTCACTTAGATAATGTTTTTGGCCGGAGCTGACTGCTAGGATAAACTACTAAGGCCTCACTATGGACATTCTATTAAGGTCGTGGTACGTAGGGTATCAGGGTTGATTTCTGCATTTGTGAAGCCTAAGGTGTTATAATGGTACCGATGTTTCAAAGAGAATTTTCCAAATCATCCGCATCCTAACTCGAACTTGCCTCAAAGCCCAGAAAATTGTCAGGATAGTACACTATTTGTCAGTAAAAAAAATTTTGGTGGGGCAAAGTAATGAGAGAATAAGATTATACTGCGGTGTGACTCGTTAAACACAAGTATGTTCTAAAAACAAAAACAAAAAATATGAAAGGAAAATAAACTAAAAAGCGGGAAAAATAAATATAAATAAAGTCAAATAAATATAAATAAAGTCTCCTCCCACACTTAAATTGAACATTGTCCCCAATGTTTCAAAATAAGCAAGGGACGAGGTACCTGAAGTGGCCTAAGGCATGCTGTCAGTGTTGTCGCTAGCGTGCGGCGAGTACCTAGGGCGGCGGGATCTGCTGCGACAACGATCAGTCTGAGCAGCATCGAACGCGTCGAATCGGGTGGTCAGAGCCGCTTGAGATTGCATGATGGTATGCATGGACTGGTTCATCTGCTGCTGAGACTCTTGCATGAACCTCATGTTCTCAGATAATTGATGATGAATGGTGGTGAGCAAATTGTCGCATCTCTCCTCTCTGGCTAATTATTCTCGCCACATCTTCTCAAATATATAGAAGCCAGGAGTGATACCTGCAGAATGGTAAGAGGAAGACGGTACAGTGTGTGTTTATGGTGCATGGTGAGGCGGCATAGGATGATCGGGAGATCGCTCTTGCCGGTCATACTCGTCATCAGTATCATCACCTTCACCAACATGAACATTTGGAGGTACTGGACCTGTAATGGGTGGTGCATCTAAATCATAGGTCCAGTTCCCCTTGATAGTCACATTCGTGCGTCTAGTGCAAGGCAGAACGACAGATGGGATAGCCTCCCGTGTATCGTAAGCTCGAAGCCCCCTTCCTTCCTGACCTTGCACAGTTTCATATCTTTTAAAAATTTCAAATTAATTGTGTGAGGAGGAAGAGGTTCTAAAGTGGCTATCTCAGCATCTAGGTTCAGAGCCTTTGCAATGGACGTAATAAGTCCTCTGAAGGCAATGGTCCTAGTGCTCTTAATAGAGGCATTCATATGGGCAACCATGAACGGAACCACATTAAATCTCCTATTTGTAAGGCACCCCTACAAGAATAGTAACTCTTTTACATTTACCTTGTTAGGATTCTCCCGGCCAAAGACAGTACAGGCTAACATGTAGCGAAACACGCGGATGGCCGGGTTATGGATCCTGGAGGCAAGTATCCCTTCGAAAGATGAAATAGTGAAATTTGACAACCTGTGCCAGAAGGAAACTTCCTCCACAGACCATTCAGAATCCAGAGGTGCTTCACAAATAGAACCTACACCAAAAGGCAGTCCTAGCCTCTCTGCAAGTTCATCAGTACTAAAAGCATATTCCACATTAAACATTCGGAACTGTACAGTGCCGACGGTACTAGCAGTGTCGGGTCTGACAACGTAAATCAGGGAACTCAAGAATTCCATGGTCAGCCTCTCAAAAGTAGGATCACGCCTGGAAAATATTTCATGCAGACCTAGAGTGTCTAACATGTGATAAACGCTATGGTAAATACCCAAAGAATATAGACAGTTATCATCTATGTACCGTGTCGAAGCGATGTCCCGACTTTGCAGCTTGTCGAGAATTTTTCGTTGTCGTTCTACGGGCTTCCCTTGGCGCAAGATGTAACCTTCGTACTCGATGGATGAACTCTTGAGGTGGAAGATGATGAAAAATGGGTATATTTTTGAGTTTTTGTAAAAATGGGTTTTTGATGGATTTTGGTGAGGGAAAGTGAAAATGGAAGTTGGAATGGTTAATGGGTTGGCAGGTGGAAGATGAAAGTATGAACTTTTCGTGCTTTGGGGAGAATTTTCGTGGAGCCAAAAATGGAGATTTTGAGGTTTTGGATGCAAAAATGGTGGTTTCTCAACTTCTGCCCTGCATATAGTCCAGACCACATGCTTAAGATCAGAAACACTAACCGGTCACTTCACCATGATTTTGTACAGATAACGGGCTTAATGTGATTGCACCAGAATGAAAAGGACTCAAAAGGAGATTTGAAAGTAGGCCTAGGTATAGTAGGGTAGTATGGATTGATTTGTGTAAAAACGAAGCTTATGTCCGTATTTATGGAGAAGTGTCATTCCGATACCCGTGGTTCACTGAGTCATCACCTATCGCTTCATCCCAGCTTGAACTTATAAGACCTTTTTTCCTAGATCATTTATGGATATCACCCTGTTTTCTGTCATGATGTTTTGCTTGAGGACAAGCAAAGGTTTTAGTGTGGGAGAATTTGATAGACCTAAAATATACTGTTTTCTTGGCTCAATTTGCACACGTTATTTAGGATTTTATTTCCGTTTTCTAGTATTATGCCTTTTTTTGTTTCTTTTTCAAGTTTTTGTATTTTCAAGGCTACTCGAGAAAAAATGAAGGAAAAACGAGCTAAAAACCTACGTTCTGAGGAATTGTACACATGGCTTCCATCATGGCGGCGTCATAGGGGATGCCACACATTGGATAAAATCCAACTGATGACAATTGCCACGTCTCCATCCCTTTTCCACCCTAGTTCATGTGGCGAGCGACACCTTCACATGCTCGTTTCCCTCCTAAAAGGAGTTGGAGGGCATTCTTGTCCTTACCTGTACTTTCCAACCACTATAAATAGAGGAGTTCTGTTTCATTTCTAATCAACCAAGCTTAGTTACAGAACTCAAGCCATAAATTTCACCTATTGTAAAGTGATAAACTTCTCACATCGAGGGGTTATCACATTGTCTAATCGAGTCTGCAATCGAGTTTGGAGCACTTGGGTAGAAGTTAATCCTGCCGCCATTTTATTTCATTCTTTTTACTTCCAGTTGTACAAGTTTTAAAGCCTCTCATTTAGAGCAGGTTTTTGTCTATTTATTGCCTTTTATTTATCCGCTTTTATTTATCGCACCGCTTTTATTTCTCGCACCGTTTATTTATCTCACCTTTTACCGCACTTTATTTATTTACCCGTATTTTATTTACTCGTACTTATTTACCATGTTTATTTACTTTACCATGTCCGGCTAAATCTTAAAGGCTAGGAGGCAAGGATTGTAGTTATAATAATATTCCATACGGCTGTCGATAGAATTACTTAGGGGTTATTTTAACTTTTAACACTTATTTTCTGTACTTAAAATTTGTTGGGTAAGATCGAAAGCCGTCCAGCCTTTAGATAAATTTGGTTACTTTTAACTGTTCCAAGGAAGCAAAAGTGGTTGGCTCAGTTAATTAGGAATCTTTAATATTTAAAAAAACTGATTTTAAAATTGTTTTCAGACGCGTTTATAGATTTAAAGTCTGGTTCGCAAGAACCTCTTTTTGTTAGAAATTCCAGGTCAAAATACTTTTCAACTAAGTTAAGAAACTATATTTCTTAAAAATAGGTTTATTAATCCTAACGCAATACGCGCCTTTTTATAAGTGACAATAAGAGGGATCGATTAGGGATAAACTCGGTTCTGATTACAAGAAAGCGACAGTTCCCGTTAAATTAGTTCTTTTCATGAGTGGAAAACATTACCCCATCAGGCATCCTATCTATACACATTTGGAATACTGCATAGCTATATGAATTGAATATATGCTTGTTGTTTTATTATTGAATTTATTTCTGCACTTTACTTTTATTTCGCACAAATCAACCTTTTATTTGACTTGCCTTAGATAAACACCGTAACACCAACGAACGATAGACTGACGTTTGGTCTCTGTGGGATCGATAATCTTTTGTATTACTTTGACGTTATTCGTGCACTTGCGAATCACCCATCAAGCTTTCGAGCATAATGGATTCTGGGAGGACCCAAGAGTCAACCATTCAAGTCAGTCTCTTCGGAAGACAGGGCATTGGAGAAGCATCGAAGTCATGCGAGTCATAGTCGAATCGATACATGGTGGTTGTCTGTACCACATTGCCGACATTTTGTATATCTTTTGCATTTCTGTACTTTTTGCGCAACTTTCTCTTTTCAGGTGTTGCACCTGTTGTAAATTTGCCTATTTACAGGCCATTTATCAATGAAGTACATGTTATTCAGAAAGCTTTTGTATTTGTTTTAGCTTTTAATGTTTTGTTTGCAAAAGACGTCTGATGTTTTTGATAAAACTTTGCATACATAAACTTGTGGGCTTTGCTAATAATCATTAAAACTTTGATTTGCTTGAACGATGTCATGGATAATAACCAAGATAGCTCTTGTTGTATACAGGATACTTTGTTTGTATTTGTTGTAGGGCTCTCATTCCCGAGACTATTCCAGAGGTGCATCCCCAGTAAAGTCACCTTGTCTCTGTCCCCATAAGAGGAAGATGTGCAGTTTGAGACTAGTATATCCTCAGCAGGTTGGGATTGCATGTGAGTAAGGTTTATCCTCAGCAGGTCGAGATTGATATCTCCGGCAGAGTAGGTCATCCTCAGCAGGTGGAACTTGTACACCTATCTTGGGAAACCCAAATGCATATATTGTATCCCTTGGCAGATGAATTTAGGATTATTCCCCCAGCAGTGGGGCAAGTTCAGAGTTTTGTTTTCCCACAGAGTCTAAATCTTTTGACTTCTTTCCCCTCAGAGTTCAAGTCAGGGACTCAATTCCCTAAGCAGAGGTTGATATTGTCGAGTTTATTACTCATTTCCCCAAGCAGAGGTAGATGTTGATTCCCTCATTGGGTGATCCCCAGCGGAGTTGTTGTCCATAGCAAAATCCAATTGGTCATTGGTATTCGTCAAAGTGAGTTTCCCTCGGGATATTTCCCCAATTAATTTTCATCCCCTACAGATCCCCAACGAAGTCGCTGGAGTGGTTTTCTTCCCCGCAGAGTGGGATTGACCCAGAGATTGTTATTCTCCATCCTGAGCAGAAAGAGTTTGGGATATCTTCCCGATAAATATTATTCACTATCCCTAGCAGAGCGGGTTCAAATCCCCGGCAGAGTGGAGTAATTCCCCGCAGTTTGCTTTACTCCCTAGTAGAGTCGTATTCTGAAAGGCCATCCAGGGATGATTTCCCCAGCAGAGTGGATTCATTTTCCCTAGCCAAGTCGTTTGTTCCCAGAAGAGTTGTATTCGGGTAGGCCATCAAGGGCTATTTTCCTCAGCAGAGTTTGATTTGATCCTCAGCAGAGTGGATTTTGGTTCTCAGCGGAGCTGTTGCATCCAGGAAATTCCTTTTCCAAGAAGCCATCCCGTGCTTGTTCCTCCCAGCAAAAGTCCAATTGTACTTGGCACGCCCAGTCATCCCCAGCGGAGTTGGTTTCGTCTCTTCAGCATTTATTTTGCTGGAGTGGTTCCTTTGCATTTGCATTATGCATAGCATCCTCCCAAGCACGTAGCATTTCCATTTCGTATGGAGCATTACGCCATATTCAAACATATGCATTTGAAACATAAGCCAAGTTGTTACCTCTTGTTTTCAGATGTATCTCCAGCAGACCGGTTTATTTCCTTAGCCCGTGCGGTACCCAAACCCCGGCTTCCACTGGTTTATCTTGTTGCCTGTGCGATATCTAGACCCTGGCTTTCACCGGTTCTATTGGCTCAAGCCCGTGCGATATCCATATCCTGGCTTCCACCAGTTTATTCTCTCTAGCCAGTGCGGTATCCAGACCCAGGCTTTCTCTGATTTACTTCCTTAGCCTGTGCGGTATCCCGACCCCGGCTCCCACCGATTTATCTTTTTGCCTGTGTGGTATCCAGACCCTGGCATATTCTGATGTTCTCTTTAGCCCGTACGGTATCCAGACCCTGGCTTTCACTGGTTCTATTGGCTCAAGCCCGTGCGATATCCAGACCCCGGCTTTCACCAGTTTATCTTTTTGCCTGTGCGGTATCCAGACCGTGGAAGATTATGATGTTTGCTTTAGCCCGTGCAGTATCCAGACCCCAGCTTCCACCGGTTTATCTTTTTTCCTGTGCGGTATCCAAACCCCGGCAAATTATGATGTTTTCTTTAGCCCGTGCGGTATCGAGACCCCGGCTTCCACCGGTTTATCTTTTTGCCTGTGCGGTATCCAGGCCCCGGCGATTATGATGTTTGCTTTAGCCCCTACAATATCCAGACCCCGGATGGTTTTATTTTTGCCTGTGCGGTATCCAGACCTCGGCAGATTGACATGTCCTTGACAGATGCGTTCATCCTGTCACAATTTTCCCCAATAGAGTTTATCAATTACAGTTATCAGTTACAGTTTCTTTTGCAGTTGGCAAATTTCCGGGTTGTTTGGTATTCAACCATCTTTTACCTTGAAAGTTTGAAAGTCGTTCGCTTTTCATCCCTTCAGGTCCAAGTCGTTTGAATAAGGGCAGCTGTTGTACCCCAAAATTTGACCAACCTTTTCTTCCTAACTTGGCTTATGTTTCATTTCATTTAGCATTTCATTTGCATATAATGGGTTCTAAACAGGGGATCAAAAGGTGTTGTGTTTTTCATTCAAGAGGAGAGTCTCTTTGGTTTCAAGCTCAAGCAAGAGCATTTGTGCAAGCCATCAAGTATTTATCATCACCATGGAAGTTTCAAAGCTCCTTGAGGGGAGAAGTTTGTGTATTGGAATCACCTCTCATCCTGAGGATCATCAGAGGGTTCTCAAGGATTCATGAGGTCTTGTTCTTGGTTGAGGCATGGTGCAAAAACTCATTGAGTACCTTAGGGGTCATTGTGGAGCTTGAGTAGTCATTCAATTCATCTGCAGGAGCCACAGTCAAAGGATATGGAACTAGGGTTTCATCTGGTCAACCCAAAGTCAATTGTGGACTTTAGAGGGTTCAAGATTTGGTTCTAAGTCATACAAGCCATGGGAATTTATCTTGAAGCATCTAAGATGTCATGATAAGATCAAATCAAGAGTTCAAGAAGTTACTAAATTAGGGTTTCAGAGGTTTTCAGTGTAAAATCCCCTTCTTTAGTGCCTAACTTCAAGGACACTTTTCCCTATGATGCAAGCTCAATATCTTTTTCATAAAAACATGAGACTTTTAGAGAATATTCCAAGCTTCCTTTTGAGTACAAGAACTCATACATTGAGTTTGTACATCTCAATTTATGATACCAATAAGTTAGGATCCTCATATAAAGAGAATTTTGGTCAACTTAAAGTCAACTCACATCCAAGACATTTTTGACCTAGAATCATGTTTCTCCTCAACTTCAAGTAAACATGAAAGTTTTTTCTAATGATTTTAGCTTTCCAAAAAGTCCTAGAAGTCCTTTTTATCATGTGTACATCTAGTTATGGTCTTCACAAAGCAAGGGTATTTTTGGAAACTTCATTATGGGTCATTCTTTTCAATGGTCATTTTCATGAACTTTAAGGCCTCAAATCCAATTTTGACCAACATGAAACTTGTGCCTAAGGGTGTCAACTTCACAATGGACTCAAAATTCATGGAGTTTGATGCATTATGTGATCATGTGGATCATTTTAAGGTGAAAATTTGACTTTTGGTCATGGATTGAATATCTTACACTGCAAGTTACCTTTTGATCTCATTTTTGAACTTTTTCACACCAATATATGATCATAAAGAAGTTTACCACATTTGGACCAACATGTTTAAGTCATTATATGCCACTTTTCTCTCAAAATCACCTAAAAAGTCATGACATAGAACTTTACACTAATTCATTCTCCATGACCACAAACCATTCCACTCTTTTCCACACACTACATATTGCCATTTGCTGACCCAAAATGAGTAAAAACATGCCTAACCCGAGTGTGTAGTAAAATGGAATTTTTTGGCCAAAGTTTGAAATCACATGATACAAGCAACATGGGCCTGCATGGTTGTTGAAAACCCATCATATATAAACTCTAAAGTTTGCCCTAATGCTCAGAGGTGGTGGTTGCTGTTGGAGAGAAGAGAGAGAGCTCAAAATTCCTCAAATATTCATTTCTTTGAATCTCATTTTTCCTTAGATAATTCTTCAAATTGGTGCTTGAATCATTTCTCTCAAAGCTCAAGGAAGGATTTGGAAGCTGGAAATTGAAGTTGCAAGCATTAGAAGAGTCAACGGAACTGCTCCGTTTAGTAAATTTCTTCCAACTGTTTCTCTCATTATAGGCACCAAATAAGATCATGTTGGGTTGCATCTGAAGCCCTACCTATGGTAGGCAATGTTTGAATCATCGATTTGCTTGTATGTTGGAATTTCAGAATGTGCACCATAAAATTAATGCTTTCGATTCTCCTTATTTAGGAACCTTTTGAAAAATAAATGGTGGATTCATGATCCTTGGTATAAGATTCTGGTATTTTTATTGAGATTTGACCTCTGGTCTCTAGAGAGCTGGCCGGAGAAGACGACCGGAGCCCTAGCTACGACGTCTGGTCTATTTTCAGGCCAATGCTGAGTTGTCCAGGTTTTGAATGTTTGACCCATGACTTGTTTGGTTTCCATTGGTTTGACCAGGCCACGCGTGCATTTAAATCCAGCAAGGATTAATGAAACACAGTGTTTCATTTTTGTGAAATGGCTTGGATCAGTAGGCTCAGACTGCTTTTCACACCCTCCTCCTTTTGAGCCCAGTGAGATTTACAAAGCAATTCAGTGCATTTTGTTTTTGCTTATACACCCCCTTTGCAATTCCATTTCATTTTATTTTGTTTTTTATTTATGTTTTCTTTTTAATTATTTAAAATAGCTCCAATTGTCTAAAAATTACAAAAAAAAAATATTTTCTTACACTTTGAGATGTTATTTAATTTTCCATAATTTTTATTTCTTTTTTTATTTTATTTTGCTATTTTATTTAGAATTTGCAATTAAATGACTTTTATGGTGTTTACATTGTATGATTGTGACCATTTGGACCTCAATTCCTTATCTCCTATAACCATGGCTTCTCCCTCACCTAGGAAAGGGATTGAGGAATCCTCGAGGATGATTTTTACTGACCATTGATCATTTTTCATTTGACTTTGATTGGACATTTATGAACCCTCGATTAATGCTCAATAAGGTGGAGCACCCATGATATTTGATTTATTTGGTGATACCTAGAGATGAGTTTGAACTTGAAACTTTGGTTTCTGTTTATCACTTGACTTATTTACTTTGTGCTTTTTATTTGGATTTTATTGAATAATTCTTCTATTTTGATGAAGCTTGCAAGTCAAGTCATCTTAGAAAAGGTTCGTACAAACTAGTTTGACCTAGTTCCTTTGGGAAATGACTTTTATGGATCCCATATGCACCCTATGAGTCTTGTTGTTTGTTATGATATGATTAAGGTGCTGGTTCTTTATTTTTTAGGTCATACACTAGTGTAACTTGTTTCATAAGTTACATAGAAGTTATGCATTTCCACTTGTTTTTGAGTGTTGAACATGAGATAGAACTTTGGTTCTTCCATTTGCCTTGACTTGGTTCTTGTTTATGCCTTGCTTATAACCTTGATTTGAGCCTTCCTCTCTTGGTTTCACCTCTTCCCCATGTGCTTTGATCATCATTCAAGGTGATTTGGTATTCATGTTTATGCTTTGAGTTTGCCTTGAATGATGCATCTCCTTTAGCACTAGTTTGCTCCTTTCTTTTACATGATCAATTTGAATTGTTTGGTTGAGATACTTTATATGTGCTTGCTACCCAATCTTATTTCTCCCATCTTCTCTTTGATCATGGCCTTTTGGCTTTGCTTAATTGATTGAGGTTTGAATGGTTGTAGGAGTTGTAACTTCTCCCATTTCATCTCACTCTTTTTGACTTGTTTAAGTCAACTTGTTTTGATCATTTGTCTTTGTTGCATCATTTGATTCTCATATCCCATCTTTGCATCTTTTCATATCATGTTTTCATTTGCATTGACTTGTTTAAGCCAACTTCTTCTGATTCTTCATTTCATATGTGATTGGATTATCTGTTGTTTACTTGGTCTTTTGCCATGATCCCTTAGGATTCCTAGTCCTTCTGTTTAAGATGGGAGTAGGAAAGACATTAGGTGTTCAATCCTTTACATGATAAAATTAGGATAGATTCTTCCCCTCTTGATCCCAACTTTAGGAGCATTGTGCATGACAACATTAGGGTTGATTAGTTTCCCCTTAGAGTTTATGTCTTCTCTTCTCATCTCCTAAACATCTTAAGACACTTAATAAAGGATAATAAATGTTGTACGGTACGAACCTTAAGTACTTGAGGAATGATAGTTGGGGGGGCCTCCTCTCAATCTGTCTAGAGTGTTTAGCGTATGCCCTTTGGGAGATATGCGACGCATTCGCTATCAAGTCATAGTCTTTAGTGCAACATGAGTTACAAACTTAACTCAATTCACTTCTTCATAAAAAACATAAAACAAAACATCAAACATTTTTATCCCTCGGGATTGTTTGAAAATCATTTTCAGAAAGAGTGTGTTAAGTCTTGGTTCTACCGCAAATAGGCATCGTCCCTAACTGCTAGAACGAAGGTTTAACCCTACTCAGTTAAAACACTTAACCAACCAGTGGTCGTGTTAGCCCGAACTATGTTTGTTCTAATTTCTCGTACCAGACAAGGATACATAGGCACAAGACGGCGATGTCTTGGCGAGAAAACTTCCCCCCCTTTCACCCGTAGTTTCGAACTATATTGACTCTGACTTTCCCATTGCACGAGGGAATACGTAGGCACAGAGCGGCGATGCTCTATCGAGTCTCTTTTATTTTCTTTTGTCCTTGTGAGCCAGCCTTTGATAGATTAACACCATTTTAGATAGACAACAAGCGTGGATCGCTTTGAGTAAAATGGACGTGAGGGGTGCTCATATCTTCCCCTTGCGTAACCGACTCCCGAACCCGAGATTTGGTTGCGATGACCATGTCTTTTCCCCTTTTTTGTAGGTTTTCTCTGATCGTTTCCTTTCCGTCTCTTTGGGATAAATAACGAATGGCAGTGACTCTTTTTTCTTTGTCGGCCCCTCTTCGCAGCGATGCGACACATACTTCAGAGTTCCCTTGATATACCTCAGAATCCTGACAACAGCTTGGTAATGAGACCACTTCGGTTTACTCGGGAACCTACTAACCATTCCAATTGCATAACCAATATCAGGTATGGTATTACACAAATACCTCGGAGATTCAACCAACTGCTTGAAAGTTATAACATCTACATCATCACCCTCAGGATCAGAATTCAATTTGTGATTTGTTTTTGAAGGTGTGACATCAGCCTTACAACTTAGCAGCTCAAATCTCTTTAGAAGCTCATGTTCATACTTCAGCTGATGCAAAATGATACCCTTCTCAAAGTACATAATCTCCATCCCTATAAAATATGTTATATTTTTTTAACTATATCAGTCATCTCAAACTCATTCATCAGCACCTTCTTGAACTTATCTATCATATGTTCACAACTCCCTGTTAGCAATATTTCATCAACATAGAGATACACCATAATCATATTGCCTTCGGAAGTATGCTGAACATAAATGTCATACTCCACCTCAAACTTTCAGAATCCTTGACACTTGAAAAACGAATCAATTTTCTAATTTTAGGCTCTAGAAGCTTATTTCAGTCCATACAATGTTTTATGTAACTTGTACACCATCCTTTCCTGATTCTTTTTCACAAATTCAGGAGATTGTGACACGTATACCTTTTCTTGCAATTGATCGTTCAGAAAGTTAGATTTTACATCTAAATGCATCAGAGGCCAATTCTTGTTAGCAGCTATCGCAATCACCAGTATGATTGTCTCATGTCTCACTACAAGAGCAAACACCTCAAAGTAGTCTAGCTCAGGTTTCGGTAGAAATCCTCTTGCTATTAACATTGCTTTGTATTTGCCAATTGATCCATATGGCTTGAGTTTCACCTTGAAAATCCATCGGAAGTTGATCACTTTATTGTCCCTTTAGAAGTTCAGTCAAGTCCCAAGTCTTATTTATTTCTATAGCCTCGAGTTCTTCTTTCATGGCCTTCAGTCAGACTTTATTCTTGAGAGCTTCTTTTGTACTCACTGGTTCAGAGTCTACTAACATGGCACAATGAATGACTTCCCCTTCAGAGTCTATTTTAGTATCTTGCAGCATGTCAAACTCTGCAAATTTTCTTGGAATGATTTCTGATTCTTTATGGCCTCTGAACTTGTTCAGAATCTTCTTTGGACACTGGAATAGTATCAGATACTGGAACCCCAAAAGGATCACCTTCAGAGTCTGGAATATTCCCAAAGTTTAGATCTCCCCCAAAGTATGAATCACCATTAGAATCTAGATCATAATCAGATTCACCTTCAAAGTGAGACTCGCCTTCAGATTCACCTTCAGAATCATCTTCAGAACCTTTGGATTCTGAAGTATCTTCAGAAGTTAACTCAGGTGTTGAAACTACACCAAATTTAGATTGAGACTTACTCCAATCACATGCTTATGATTCCTTCACAATGACGTCTTTACTGAATTCAACCTTGTCAGTGACATGACATTAGAGCTTATAAGCACATGTATTGTGGTACCTTACAAGACAATCATAAATCTGCTTCTAAAATCCAACTTCCTGCTCTTAGCATCTGGAATATGTTTGTAACAAGCTTAACCAAAAACCTTCAGATGGCTCACACTTTGTTTATCTCCAGTCCACTTCTCTAAAGGAACAATTTTGTTCAACTTCTTGGTTGAACACTTGCTGAGCACATATGTTACAGTGGCAACAGCTTCTCCCTACAAAGTTTGAGGGAGCTTCTTCTCCTTCAGCATGCTCCTTGTCATATCAAACAAAGTTTGGTTTCTTCTTTCAACAAGACCATTGTATTTAGGAGTGTATGGAGCAATCACTTCATGCTCAATATCGCTCTCTTCACAGAAGTTCTTGAACTCTATAGAGTTGTACTCACCTCCACCATAAACTTCTGAAACTTCTGAAACTTCATAAACTTCTTAAACTCAACAAGACCACTCTATTTTTCAGCCTTCACCTTAAACTTCTGAAACTCAAAAAACACCTCATGCTTAAACTTTATGAGTGCTACCCATGTCATTCTTGTGAACTCATCCATAAAAGACATAAAATACTTGTTTACTCCATGTAAAGCTACTTCAAATGGTCCACGGGCATAAGAATGTACTACTCCTAAATCATGTTTTGCTCTTGGGACTACTTTTGATGCAAATGGAAATCTAGGTTGCTTGCCTTTCATGCATATCTCATATGACTTCTCGTGCTTCACAATCTTGGAAATGCCATATATCAGCTTCTTAGAATTCATATGTCATAGGCTTCTGAAATTAAGATGCCTTAATCTCTTATGCCACAGCTCACTGACACCTTTAGTGCCTTCTGCACTAAGGCATTTAGTTTCAGTTGTCTCCACATTCACCTTAAATTTTCTGTTACTTCCCTGCTCATTTAGCGTCGTGGTATTTATCATCAGCATATCAGTCAAAATCAACCAGCCATTATTTGTTTCCAGTTAGGTGATTTGAGAAACCATTGTCCATATGCCACAAGTCTATCAAATACGCATTATCAGACTCAGAAGCCATCAATAGCACAGGTTCATCATCATAATCTCCTCTGACTATGTTTGCTTCTTCTAATCTCTTTTCCTTGTTTGACCAACAATCAGTAGCAAAGTGGTCAAACTTCTTACAACAGTAGCACTGAACCTTCCTCTTGTCATACTTCTCCTTCCCCTTCTGAGGAATCTTATGCCTTTCAAAAGATGATGTTTCTGACTTCTGAACACCATCAGATTTCTTCCTGCCTTCTTACCAAGTTTGTTTTTGATATTTCTTACTAGAAGCTTCTTTCAGATCTTGTTACCCTAACTTTCTTTCAGAGTTTCTCTCAGTCAGATGTAGCTACTACTATGCCTCTAGACTGCTTTGCAGCTCTTCAATTCTCATGGTGCTAAGATCCTTATAATGTTCAATTGCTACTACAATGTAATCAAACTGAGAAGTAAAAGATCTAAGTACCTTCTCAATGACCTTTTCTTTAAAGAGAGTTTATCCACACGACTTCATTTGTTTTGTGGTCAGAATCACTATAGAGATATAGTCAGGTATCTTCTCATTGTTCTTCATGCTGAGATTCTCATACTGCTTACATAGAGACTGGAGCTTCACCTTCTTCACTGATGCATCATTGTCGTAGCACCATACCAGTGTGTCCCACGCAGCCTTCATCATCGTCGAATCAGCGATCTTCTCAAACACGTTCGCCTCCACACACTGATGTATGTAGAATAACGCCTTATGATACTTTTTCCTCAGATTACGTTGAGCATTCATATGCGCATCCATTGTATTTTCCCGAAGTGCAACCAAAATGTAACCTTCGTTGACGAGATCAAGAACATCTTAAGCTCCAAAAAACACACATATATGAATCATCCACCAATTCCAGTTCTTGCCATCGAACACTGAAATATTAGTACTCGGATTACCGTTTCCGTTCATCCTCAACCTTGTGCAATTCACTCAGGTCTCACCAAACACTAGTGTTTTCCAATCCCGCAAAATCAAGAAATTTGATTATGTTATGATTCTAATAAAAATATTAACACGAATTCAAGACTCGAAATCAATCACAGAACACCTCACCATTCACTTGTATTTCCATGTGTTTCCCTGTGGATCTGAATCGGAGCTTTAGATACCAATTCTTGGTGCACAAGATGAAGAAGATAAAGATGGAGGAAGAGAGAGAAGATAAAGAATTGAAATAACAAACTTCGACTACTCTTTCAAAACAGTTACAGTAAATAGTTACGCTACTATCCACAACTGACAGATACACTTGTTTATATAGAGAAACAAATATGCCACATAAGCAACATACTAACTTACACTAGGAAGGTTAAGCATAACAAAACTAATACTACTACTGAATATGAATTACTTCTAAGATTGACCCCCTCGTCATTGCTCCCTTCAAGAATCTTGAGAAAATGGTCATGAAAGTATGACACGTGTTTTATTAACTCATGATTATGCATGAAAAATCAGTTATAGTTAGGGGATTATATCATATTTAAAGACACTTTCTGAAATTTGTGACATTAATTGAGGGATACACAAAAACCTTAGTAACCAAAATGTTCATTTCTCTCTTTTAAGATAAAGAGATAATCTCTTTTAAGATGAAAACATATGTTTGACATCTTGAGACTAAATTCAAAGAAGGAGATGAAGATGAGTTACTTATTCAACTTGGAAATAAATATGTTGGAAATGGTTTATGTGGTTACTTTATTTATACTTAAAAACAAAAATTCATGGTGTAGGAACAATATGTCTTCCATGACAAAGCTCTTCAATCGCGTATAGCCTTCCCTAACAGTAATGAAAAGTGGTTTGTGTATTTACAAAGGAATAACAAGTAATTGAAGAGGTATAATGGAAAGGCTTCTATATCACACCTCATAGTTGTTTAACAGTGCTAACCTATTAAAAGATCATTGCTTCCTTCAATTAAAAATGGAATTGGTTTTTTTCGAGCAGGTAATAGGCCAATGCTATCAAATTTATCCTTTTGCTTTGGAGGAGGTCTAGCTACTTTAGGTAACAGTCTTCCCTTCTTCTCAAACCACTCGGGTTTCAACAGTTCCCGGAAGTCTAACTTATTGTAATACACCTTTCTGACAGACTCACGGGATGCTTCAACCGCTTCCTTGGCCCTAACAGTGACCATTGTTACCTGTAAATAGGGGTGTTCAAAATAACCAAACCAAACCAAACCAAATCACATATATGGTTTGGTTTGGATCTTAAAACCATTTATATAAAACCGGTTCATTTTTTTAAAACCAGTTTACAAGTGGTTCGGTTCGGTTTCAAACCGGTTTTTTAAAAAAAACAGTTTTTTTAAAAACCAATTTTAAACCGGTTTTTCTCAAAACCAGTTTTTTATTTTCTTTAAAAAAATCAGTTTTAAAACCAAATTTCTTATCTCCTTCTGAAACTCCAAATTCAATGATTTCTTACTTCAAATTCAATGATTTCTTACTTCACATAGTCATTTCTATTCTGAAACTCCAAATTCAATGATTTCTTACTTCACATAGTCATTGATCTCTAGTTGGAATCATGCCCTTCTCACAGCTCCTCATAATAGAATGCCAACAACGGTTTTGCAGCTTAATTCACCCTACTATAATAAACCTTTTAATCAACTTCCAGACTACAAATTCCTCAAAATATTTGGGTTTGCCTGCTATTCCTTAGGCACTTTCAATCTATAAGATTGTCTAACAACTGTCAGAAGTGCATATTTTCTCGGGTTATTCATCCTCCTCTTGGAAAAAGTGTGTCTCATAAATCAGATACTCAGTGAATGAAAAGAACATTATTTATAAATCCAAAGCATCTCAAATATTAGACTCAACATCTGTTTAAAGACATAACAAAGCCAAGCACCCTAATAAGCTATTCTTGTTCTAAGTTGAAGTTTGATAATCTAATATAGAATAAAATTCTGAAATAGCAAGTAAGATAACATGTTGATTCATAAACAACACAAGTAATGTCAAATTTCTTATCTCCTTTATCCACAATTCATAAACAACACAAGCAATGAAGACTATTTAGTATATTACACATCTAATTAACTATGCCAAAGTACTGTCGTCAGGCGGTGCTTCCCGTACTGATGCTTCATCTGGTCCAAGTTGTGCATGTGATATGAATGCCATATCCACCTCCCATCCTCTTCACACCACTTAAATGAAAATTTCTACTCACTGTCACAACATAACAACAATGTCTTCCAATTAAAAAGTAGAAAACTAAGGGTAACAACAATGTCTTCCAATTAAAAAATAGAAAACTAAGGGTAATAAAGGAGAAAACTTAATCAAAAATACCATTAAGTCATCTTCGAATGCAACAGAGGTTGAAGAGGTTGAACAGCTAACACCATCTTCTGTATAAACTAATTCTACAAAACATATAAAGACATTTCATTATGCCTCAAGTATAATAAATAATAATACATTAGGAAATATAGTTAGTTATCATACCTTGCTCAAATCTCTCAAGAGTATCAAAATCTTCATTTGTAATCAAGGATGAAGATGTTCCTTTGAGCCAATCCTGGGTGCAAATCAGTGCTTCAACTGTTGTAGGTGTTAACGAGCTGCGATATGGATCAAGTACTCTTTCTCCTGTACTGAATGCAGATTCAGACGCCACTGTGCTTATAGGTATGGCCAGCACGTCTCTTGCAATGTTTGCAAGGATGGGATATCGGCCAGAGTTAACTTTCCACCACTCTAAAACATTTATCTCCATGTTATGCTCCAACTTCTCTCCAAGATAAGTACTTAATTCATTATCTGCATTGTCACACCCTTCTAAAAGATAGAACTCAGCAATTCCATAAGGATGACTAACACTACCAAAAACTTGTGGCTCATCTGAATTACCTTGAGGAGACATAAATCCAGCACAATATTCTTCATAAATAGATTTCAAGTAGAAATCTAAGTTTGCTTTCAAGGCATCGGCATCATCCTTATTGTAGTACCGCCTTACCATCCAATCAACTAATTTAATCTTGCGCCTAGGGTCGAAAACTAGAGCAATCAACAAAATCATATTAAGCTTCTCATGAGATCCCCAATACTTATCATACTTCTTCTTCATCTTTTGAGCTGCTGAACGTAGATGTTCATCTTCAGACGCACACATATCCGCAATGCTCTTTCCAATACCCAGGACCTCAAACATATAAATATTGCTTGTCAAATAAGATGACCCTGATATGTGTACTGTAGCATCATAAAACAACTTTAAGAATGGAATGATTAAGTTGATATGCTTCCAATCATCTTTCGTCGGGACACCTTTTCCCTTCTTTGTCAACTCATTCACATACCTAGCACAACATAAAATGTTTAACATAAATTGAAGTATAAATATTTAACACAACCATCATTAATATCTTAGCTTAACATACAGTCCCTTTCAACAACCTGATAGAGACAAGAAAATTAAAAAATGGTTGGAATTCAAAAAGATAGCATTAACTTCCGTTGATTTCTTGGAGGACAAATTTGAGTCTGCTACACAAGTATGAGCAAATACTAAGATCCCATGGTTATAGATTATGTGTGGGATGTATGCTTGTGTTTATAAATCATATATTAACCTAATTTTGAAATCTATGTGATTCATATGTGCATATTATAAATGGTGGATTCACTACCTTTGTTAATAGTAGATAAAGAAAAAGTTCTGAAACTGTGACTTTTTAATTTTAATTTCAGTAGGACAGAACATGAAGTTAAGTGTATACAATTAAGCTATGCAATATCCAATTTGACTGACAAATTCAAATCAAAATTTTCATCTTTTTATTGACAATCTTATATATTGTCCATGCAAATGCACAGATCCTAAACACTAGCGGACATACATATATGATGAGATTGAGAAGTTTAGAAACATACATCCATCACATAACCAATATATATATGACATAGCATAAGAAATCTACATAACAGCTACCTCAATATAAAAAAAAATCATAACATTAACACAAGTAAACAGTAACACGATTCATAAAATAAATTATAAAGGATTTAGAACTCTTGATGATGCACAACAGGTAGCTTACTATATGATGAAATACTTGCATTACTTTCAAACATTAGACCTTCATCGCATATCAAAATCAAACTCACCATCAAACAACAGCTGATATGTTTTTCTTTTGAAAAAGAGATGCTGGGTGTTTATGACTATGAAAGGTGGTGGTATTAAATTTCCAACTAGTTAACAAATTATTCTGATGTTTGTTTTACAAGGTAATGGAGCTAAATTCATCATGTGGCGGTATTTATCTTGTTAGTGAGGCCTATATTATTATAAATGTATATTTTAGGGTATTAAAATCCAAGCAACAACAAATTGAATGCATATGAACATAAACAGAATAAACATCACGTACCTTTTATCTCGAAAACCTAATTCTTCAAAGGTTCTTTCATGTTTTGATGCGGATACTAACATCAAATAAGTTGAATTCCAACGAGTCTCAACATCTAGAGAAACTAAACCTTTATAGTCCATGCTCTCCTCATCAATACATGCCTTGAATTTAGCAAGCCTCGCCGGAGAAGATCTAACGTACCAAACAGCATGACGAACTCTATAAACAGAATTATCAATGTCTTTCAAACCTTCTTTCACAATTAGATTTAATACGTGTGCGCAACACCTCATATGAAAATGGTTTCCGCTCATAACTAAACTATTCTTAGACAAAAGCCTTCTCTTGAGACGTTCAACTCCAACATCATTAGATGAAGCATTATCAACCGTCAAACTAAGCACGCGGTTTAAGCCCCAATTGTTCAAACACATCTCCATTGTTTCACAAATAGCATCCCCTGTATGACTTGTGACTTGACAAAAATTTAAAATCTTCTTCTGTAAGTGCCAATTATTGTCAATGAAATGGGCCGTCACACACATATAGCTCAACTTTTGACAAGAAGTCCACATATCAGTGGTGAGACAAACTCTTCGACAATTCAGAGAGAGAAAATTTTTTAAAATTATCTTTTCTGTGTCCCAGAGTTTCAAGACATCACGTGCCAATGTTATGCGCGAACAAATTTGAAATCTTGGTGAAGCGAGACTCATAAATTCATGAAAAGACCCATGTTCGACCTTCCGAAAAGGAATCTCCATGTTTATGAACATTTTAACCATTGCTCTTCGAATGGCTTCTTGGTCAAACTTGGCGATTAAAGGAGACCCAACATGTTCTTCAGCACTTGTCATAGAAGACGATGTCCTTTTCCTCTTGTAAAAAAGGCATCTCGATAAATGAGCATGCATGGAACTAGTTCCGTTATTATACTTAATTTTTATGTCACAGTATTTGCACGAAGCTTTTTGTTCTTCTTCCGATGATACAATGAAATGATTCCAAACCTCTGAACGATTCTTTCGTTTCTTAATGTGAGGAGGTGGCATTTCACTAGAGATTGTAGGTGGAGGGGTTGAAACCGTATTCTCGGATGTTGCATAAGTTGTGCCAACATTAGTCATCTTGATTCTGTTAAAATTAGGAAAATAAATTAGAAACGCATAAATTATTTATTCTTAAAATACAGTTTTCAATTAACTAGAAAGGCAAAGAGATTCAAACTTAATACATCCACTTGTTAGACATGAATTTGACAGCACAAAACAAAGGCAAAGAGACACTAAGTGATTTATATATGCTCTGTTAATTTGGTTAAAGGCCACACATGGGGAGGAAGAGGCAAACTCATGTCTAACAATCTTATGTCTCAATGAGGAATCTTATGGTTCGGTTCGGTTCGGTTCGGTTTCATTGGCCTATGCTATTAACCCTATTAGGATGTAACATCTCAAATAAATGCATATTATTCATCGAAGGAAGAGGAAGCTATCAGCATTTCTTGATGTCATCAACAAGATTTCTACATGACACAGACTCTTATAAAGTGAATGTAAATTATTGCTTAAAGGGTCATAAGAGGTGCCATTTTACCAGGAAGATAACCATTAGGATTTCTCCACACAGTTTTTCCTGTAACAGTAGTCCCTTTGAGGTTAGGATCACAAAACATGAAGTAAAGATAATACATCCCAGTAGCATTGATTTCAACAGTTTGAGGATCCATGCGAGCAACTTCATCGATTCCTCGGAAAAAGGTTTTGATCCGTTTGGGAAAGTCAGGATTATCAGGATTATTATGAATGATAACTTCGCCCAGATTACAGTTATACTATTTAGCAAGATCAGGGGTACAACAAATGAAATCAGATTTGGGATTAAAATAGAATCCACCAATTCTGTTTCTGTCCTTAACTTCAAGAATAATAGCTTCAACAAGACCAGTGTGGGTTTGCATTTGGCCATAGGTGAGAGCAGATTCTCTGGGTCTGGTGAAGGACACCGTTTCAAACCTGAATTGAATTGAATTGAAATGAATGAAAGCCTAACCCTAATAGTGAGTGAGAAGAAAGAGAGTGAAAGTTGAATACCTGATGAAAGAGGAAGAGGAGGAGAAGATAGCTTCGGTGCCGGCGTGGAAGAAGAAAGCATTGGAACGGTGAGTGAAGGGTTGGTTGGTGTAGTGATGAATTGAAGCGTTGGCGTTTACGAGAATGGTAAGAAAGAGTGCATAGATGAAGTAGACACGGTTGAACCCCTAAACTTTCCTTCCTTAACCAAAAACCTCTAAACTTCACCTAAAAACAAAAGTTGAAAATGGTTTTTCTCTCTCAAGAATTGGATCTGAAAATTTGTCAAAAAGTAAAAATAAAGATATGTTACATGTAAATCAGCAGAGAATAAGAATCTGAAATCAATGCTAAAAATAGACCTAGCAAAACAGTTAGCTTATCTTGACATCCAACTTGCATACCACTTTGCTATGTGGAAGGTATCCAACCCAAAAACCAACCCAAAGATATGTGGAAGGCATTGTCTCTGCTAAATAGCTTAATGAGAATAGATCGAACATCTGGTATGCAAGCATAACAACTGGAAATTTAAAATTATAGCAGTATAGAAAATGTTCAAAAACTAATGGGCTCACCTGCGCACGACCACGACCGTATCTCAACACCTCCGCCTATTCTGTAACCCAAACAACAAAGCTTCCGTCTTCAACGTATCTGTACTCCGCAACTTCCTCCGTCACAGAACTATTTCGATAAACCCATGAATGTGATTTAGAGAATTAAGAAACAAATGAGATTAAGGTTTGAAATTTGAAGAATGATGAAGAAAGAGATGAATAAAATTTGGATTTTGAGAATTAAGGTTTCTGAAATTTGTGTGGATCTTGATTTTCCCAAACTATTCTTTGTTTGAAGCTTATTGAAAAATGGTTACCGAATCTCAAACCGGTTTGAAACAAATGGTTACCGGTTTTTTTAAAATTTGATAAATGGGCCACCAAATTTAAAATACAAATTTGGTTTGGATTTTAAAATTTGGATTAATGTGGATAGGAATTTGGTTTATGGTTATTGGTTATTTTGAACACCCCTACCTGTAAACCCAAAATGTTAAAATACATCCATTTTATACTTAAAAAGTTTATGAGTATATAAAACCTATACTTATCTTTAAAATTTTAAAAATATATACCAATTATGCATTATTTATCTCATTGATAAACAAAAGCATAACATGTAATTATAGTGTGAAATTATGTGAGTTTAATTATTTATTTGAAAATATAAATGAAAAATACCTAAGAGAAAATTAGCTTATAAATTTTTAGGATACAAAATCTATACCAACTCTTCATGACAAAAATCGAAATTCCAAAATCCCAAGCTAATATTTTTTCTTTGTCCTTAGACACTATAAAATATATATTTTGCCAAGATTAAAATATGGATGCCCCCTATTTTTAATGGTTTATGATTGGCAATAGAGAAAAGAAAGTGCAAGCTCTCAAGCCAACATTTAAATAATCCTAAATAAATTATTTAACAAAGCTGAGATGAGCGATTAGCAATGATGCTTATGACTGGTGGCTAAATTCATGATATTCAATAGAGAAATGTTAAGAAAATATT
Organism: Lathyrus sativus; assembly: GCA_963859935.3. Classification (NCBI taxonomy): domain Eukaryota; kingdom Viridiplantae; phylum Streptophyta; class Magnoliopsida; order Fabales; family Fabaceae; genus Lathyrus; species Lathyrus sativus. The sequence goes on along the minus strand of OZ012738.1, from coordinate 157,512,955 downwards.
TAAAAACGTATTTATGAATTTTAGACTTAAGAATAAAAAAATTATTATTATGACCCTCAAAAGCACTTATTACTTAGCCTTCAACTCAATAGACATCTCTAAATAAATTGGCCATTGGATCTTCTTAGAACCACGCCCCATCAATCTTACTCCAACTTTAATTTTCTTCCCGAGCACCCCAGCATCCTATGTATGATAATAATAATGACCAAACGAATAAGAGGGAGTACATGAAGCATGCAAATATATTTTAAGTGAGGAAGTGGTCACAAAAACCTTGAGTGTTTTTATTGTGATCAGTTCAGAAGAATTTATCTTCTCTGCATTGATAATGTTGCAATTTTTTCCAAATCTATTGGCTGCAAAAGAAGATAAAAAAATATGAAGTATAGAAATTAGGGCTGGAAACGAGTCGTGTCGAGTCAAACTCGGCTCGACTCGTTAAGAATTGGTTCAAATCGAATCTCGGTTCAAGTTCGATACGAATATTTTTAAAGCTCAAATTCGACTCATTATAAGTTCGCGAACAATTCGGTTCATCTCGTTAGGTTCAGCTTGCTTGCTTCAAATACTTAAAAGAAAATTTTTAAGTAATTAAATTATGCACACTGATCGGTCGCCAACTCTATGAGTTTTCACTCATTTATTTAGCAAAAAATCATAATAATCGGTAACACTTTCTTTCATAGCATCGATGTTTTCCTTATTTTTATTACTTTTTGCAATTTTATTTAACACACTGTTCTTTTGAGTTACTTTCGTTATTTTGGTATTTTTATGCGTTTTGGTAGTGTTACATGTTTTTCAGGTACAAGGTTAATAACCAGCATGACTGGCGCGAGAAAATGGAATTTTTTCGGAGGTTTGAGGAAGATTTTTGAGGCCCCAATGGATCTGACACGGCCACCCATGTCACCTGACACGGCTCATGTCAGAAAAGAAACAAGAAATAAGTGAAGGAGGCCACGGGAAGGGTGCTGACACAGGTGCCCGTGTCAGCTTGTATGGTCAAATGGAAGTTCACAGAACGCTGACACGGCCTGTGTTGGCCTGGGCATGAAAAATGTGAATTTTCATGATTTTTTAATAGAGGACTTTCCAAAGGGCATTCTGGGGATTTCGCGATGCTGTTAATTGGATTTTTGGTATTTAATCCTGTTTGGAAGAAGGAAAATGGACTTTTGGACTGTGAAAAAGAATTTTGACGAAGGAAACGTTCATGCGATCAAGAATTGGAGGCGAAGAAATTTTCATGAGCAACCGCAATTGAAGATAAACTTTCATCCAATATCTTGTAATGTTTATGTTTACTTTGTATTCTGATTTTATTGCAAACACTATGAGTAGCTAAACCCCCCAATGCTAGGGGGTGTCCCTGAATTGATCTTGTAATAACATTATCCCTTTTGAAATTGTAGTTTCACTGTTTTATGAAAATCATTGTTATTATATAATTATCTTAACACTTTTCTTATCGAAAAATAGGATTTGTTTTAGGGTTGACTGTAGGTTTAGAAAAACACGGTTAACATTTTTATACGATAAATTTATAGTATTATCACCTAGGAATGGGGATAAACTATCATAACCGTAATGTTTTAGATAAATCAAATTGCTTGATATTGTTCCTATACCACCAAAGAATTGGGGTATAGGGAGAATACCAAAGGGTTTTCTGGATAAGGAATTAGAGTAAACTAATCTTTAAAATCGGTAATGATCAAAATAAGCAGTGATTTTATAAATTAGGCCTGATGTTATTGCAAGGAAAATCCATACACCCTTCCCTAGCATGCCTTCTCATAGTTGTCTAAAGGCACTTTATTTTACCGTTATTTTCATCTATTGTTGAATTATTTTTAAAAGTAATTTTCAAAAAACCCAAGGATATTTTGTTTAATTAAAACAACAGTTGTACTTACAATCACACGCAGTCCTCGAGAGATCGATCCTGGGGATAACCCCACTTATTACTGCATCGATAAAAATTCGTACACTTGCTAATTAAGCGATCACACACGTATTAGTCTTTAATAAAACTTGAATAGGTCTCTAGAAGAAGTTATTTAACTCATACAAATTTTAAGGCTTAAAAATATCAACCAAGATGAAATCCAAAATTTGGCATTATGTCACTATATCAAAAATCACAGTTAAAATACATCAAGTAAACATCCCTCAATACAATAAAGTGTAAGTCGTGACATATATTCATTGCCAGCATTCACAATACTCTTTAGTGCCTGTTATAGTTGGCGATTGATGTGTGGAAATATGAAGTTTTTATCAATCAAAACCAACATTATAACACTCATATACAATATATGTCTAGAATTTTCATATCATACATGGTTGCAATTTTAGTACTGAAATGCATAAGTTTCTAGTAACATATTGTACATAATACATGTCCAAAAATAAATAACTAAAAGTGGCATAATATATATACAAGATGTTCAAAATACAACTAAGAGCTAGTTCATTAAAGAATGATCTTACAAAAGAGTCTTCATAACGAAAAAACCATCCAAAAGGTGACATAAGTAAGAACAATCAAGCTATCTTATCCTTACCCTTGGCTGAAACGAAACCACCTAAAAAACAATCAACAACATCAGGTGAGATGATAATCCCAGTGGGTCCTTATCTTATGGATTCTCTCGGCTCTACAAGGTTCTAATCATCTAATACTTCAAGTCCCAAAGGCAAAAAGGGAGGAGACTTGAATTCACAAAACTTGCATTATATGATAACATGTTGCTTGAGTTCAACAACTCAAACTATCACTAATCAGAAACCATACCAAGGCATCTTTTCCCGACCAACCCTACGTCTAGATTTATTGACACGGGTCATCGATCCTTGTATCTACATCAACATATGAAATAGATTCGGATTCAAGGTGCTTCCCATGTGAATCGTCGCTTCCTATAGGACCTCTACCCATCTCAAGCCTTTTACCTATAGGCTCCATTCATACACACGAGACTCAAACATGTCAAAGTAATAGTGCGTGCATCCTAAGGAATCTCTACATAAGAATCTACTCTTGGGACGACATATCTTTAGGATTGTTTCCGACTACGTGATCAAATACACAAGCGTGATCATATTCGACGATCACAAAGAAACACTGCACCTTAAACACAATAGCACAAAACTAACACATGTTCCATGTAATGCGTCACCTCACAACTAAATAACTACTTGTCAAAGATGCACGCCTAGGCATTAAATACACAAGCATTGTCTTCTAAATCATCTATTTAATTCCTAATCATCTTACCAAGTCATATTATTTGTTCCGTTAAGGTTTCCTCACATTCTTTTATAATTTTCCAATGTATTATCATCAATTTCAATCAACCAAAGGTCCATAGAAAGCATACATGTTAATCATAATATTTGATGTAAAACAACCCATGATACAATTAAACATGCGTATGAAACAACCAAACAATAAAAAAACCAAAAGAAACAAAATTCTGCCAGGCTCGTTGTGTGACATAGAGGCGAGGTTGCTTCACCCTGAGTTTGTTATGCAAGCTCTGAGCGAATAGGATATAGTAGCAAAATGCTTTAGTGGTCACTATGAGAGCTCTAGGCGAGGGGCTCGCTTTTAGTTCGCTGAAGGCTCGCAATGCGACGGTAGCAGGGTTGCAACTTGCTTTTACCTCGTTGGGAGCTCGCTGTGCGAGCACGTCGAATTTTGGATAATGACGGGCATAACAACATTGATGCAAGGGGTTTTACCATAATCTCTACCCCAACTCATAATTTAACTTAAAACTAACATATTCATCAATGAAACAACGTGAACAATATAATACAGTAATAATTCATGATACTTTCATGGAAATGGAAACAAAAACCTAATATAATTCATACTTCCAATTCTATCTCACAACCCTAACTTACAGAGTCTACCTAGAGTCCACCTCAAGAATGATGATGAAGGAGTTGGAATCATGAAGATGAGATGATGATGAATGAAGGATCAATGGAGGACTCTTCCTCTCTTCTTCCTCTATGCTTTCTTCCCTTCTACCTTTTCTCCTCTTTCTATCATTTCTCTTACTACCTTCCTCTTTTAGGTATTGTTTCCCAAAAATTTGGAAAGGAAAGGAAATAAAAATGAAAATAATACATAAAGTATTATTAGAAGTTGGTAAGACTAGTTTGCAAAAGTGGTAGAAAAGAATATTATTTGATAAAATGTCCAAAATTATTATATTAATATTATCCAAATGTCTCAATTGTACCAATTAATAAAAGGTCAGAGTCAAATAATATTAATTAAATTACTGTGAGCTTACTAGTTACTCTAATTATCCTAACTGATAATTCTGAGAGCACATAGGAACTCATCTGATCTCAACTGATATTATTTAGAGCACTTTAGAACAAAATGGGGTATTACAAATATAGTAAGTCACTCAGCTATATATATTCACATAAGATTTTAGAGTCCTTAAAAGAAAAATATTATCTTGCAAATTGTTAGACCGCGTGTTTCGATCTAGAGAGGGTGAATAGATCACAAATTAAAATCTTTTGGCAAAAATTATTTTGAAAAGTTTGATGGCACAGCGAAAACAACCCGAATTGATTCGTCTAACTAAACATCTATTGAAAAGCTCAGATATGCGTAAAGGTCCACAAACGTATGACAATGAACACAAATTATTTAACAATAATAAATCATAAACAATTGAATGCAAAGCTATATGTAGATCTTATTCCCAATTATCAAAACACACAAAAACACAATAACACAATTTATTGAATACCTTGTGTGCGATCGATATTGTTTGGAAATTTGCTTTGTTTTTTTTATCTTATAAGCCAATCACAATTATACATATTATGATTATATCAACAAAACCTAATTCAAAATGTGAACAAAAATAATTCCCAAACAAATTGATCAAACGAATAATGAATTCAATAATTTCACTCGGTCGAATTAATCCCAAGCGCACACTTGTTGAAACCCAAGATTTACCAACATGATTCACCGTCTCACACTACTCCCTTGCAAGGCACCCCTTGTTCCAAGGCTTTCAATTGATCAGATCTGAAATGCGTAATCTTGTCCAAAACCTTCAAATACTCAACAATCTTGAAGTAAAACCCCAGCTCGGTTTTATTATTTGAAATCCTCAAAATTCTCAACCCAATATTCTCGGTACAACAACCTAATTGTATGTTATCAACTCTAATCTAGATGGTCACCCAATCAAAAAATGATTATGTGTAGTTTGATTGTGTGTATGCATAGAAGAGAGTTTGAAGATGATGAGAATGATTTGAAATCTTGATTTTGTCTAGGTTTACTCTCGAACCTTACTAGAAATGATGCATGTATAAAGTATTTATATGGATGCAAGTTTAGAAGCAAAAGAAATGAAAAAGAATGAAAAAAATTGTGTCGGCCTATAAATATATTGTGTTGACCTATAAAGGTCTTAGTTCAACCTATGAAGATCTTGTGTCGACCTAAAAGAGTCAGCACATGGACAGAGCCTACAGGCAGCATGTGTGTCGACACATAGAAAAAATTTCTTGCTATATGCCGACCTGAGGTTTTTATGTATGAACGCATACTGAATGTTTTTCATAAGATTTTGTTTTTAATGCATTTTTGAAGTATGAACCTTTTCTAAAACATTTTCATGCTTCCTAATGCTAAGGTGCACATGTAAAACCATAGGATATTGTCCAATATATATATTAACGCTAAAGTATCATAGTTTTAATACCATTCAAAATACATCGAACGGAAAGTTACACTCACATACTCCCCCTTTTTTATGATGGCAAAACTTGAGACGATGTGTTTCATGATGTTTCGTGTCTTCATGAAAACTCCCCCTAAATATATGCAGCCAATTTCATCTTGTAAATGCTTCTCCCTCTTTGACAACATCAAAAAGAGACAAAGCAAACCATGAGAAATATCTTATATCACATACAAGCAACGACATTTTGCAAAGATAATACCATCAATATGATAGCACTCACATATAATGATTGTCATATTGAAAAAGAAAGCCTAAACATAAATAAAAGCATATTAAGCAACAATAAAACATGATTGCAACAACTTATGTCAAATAACATAACACAAACATGAAAATGAAGGATACAATGTAATCAAAACTCTTGAGTTGCTACAAAAGCGACACGATTATGGGACATATGCTTTTGGTGCCCCCAAAATGTTGCGCACGTGTGTGCTCTTGCAAGGCGATATATGAACCTATCACTACTCAGACTAAAAATAGAGATGTTATCATAACAATGACACACAACAAGATTTTTTCTAATATTATAACATGTTCAACCATATTTCATAAGAGAATGCATAATAAGCTAACGTACCAAGAGTGTATTTCAAGCATATATATGGAGTAGCACAAAGTCACTATAAACATATAATTGACATATATCAATATAAAATTTTGGAAGTGAAAAATCGTGAACTATGTCATACATCAAGAATATCAATTGTTTAGAACATAAGCAACATGCAAAAAAGTAAAAGCTTACTTACAAAAAGAAAAACAAAATGGAACATTATTACATCTCTTATGAGTTGATGAAGGATGCACTCTTATTGAATAAAACTTCCAAGGAAAGTTAAAGCGAAAGTATATAAAGTGCATGCAACAATTCATATTTAGGCAAGATTTGGGATATCAAGTATCCCTAATTCCCTTCGAATGTTGAAAAATGACTCAGTCGCAAGAGGTTTTATAAAGATATCTACAAGTTAATTTTTACTATTAACATGCTCAAATACGACATCCCCTTTTCAATATGGTCATGTAGGAAGTGGTGACAAATCTCAATATGCTCAGTGCGAGAATGTAGCACCCGATTTTTGGTTAGACTAATAGCACTACTGTTATCCAACATAATAGGAATACGTTATAATTTTATATCAAAATCAAGTAGTTATTTCTTGCTACGTATTCTGCCTCCCGCTACGTATTCTACCTCGGTGGTTGACAAAGCAACTGAAACTTATTTCTTGCTATACCAACTTACTAAGGAATTTGAAAACATGTGGCAAGTTCCACTAGTACTCTTCCTATACGATTTACAACAGACAAAATCGGAATTGGTATAACCAACTAAATTACAATTGCTTCCCTTAGAATACCAAAGCCCATACTTAGAAGTACAATGAAGATACCTAAGAATGAATTTTATGACTTTTAAGTAAGATTCATTCGGAGGCGATTGATTACGAGCGCACATACCCACATTAAACATAATATCCAGCCTAGATGCAGTAAGATATAGAAGAGAATCAATCATACATCTATATTTCTTCACATCTATATTTTTACCATTTTCATTCTTTTCCAAGTTTCCATTTATGGCCATAGGAGTGTAAATGGATTCTTCCATGCAAAATCTCTTTAGCAAGTCTTTGCAATATTGGGTTTGACACACAAATGTACCTTCATTGAGTTGTTTGATTTGAAGACCAAGGAAGTAATTTAACTCCACATGAGACTCATCTCAAACTCACCATGCATAAGCTTAGAAAACTCCTCTACAAGTTGCATGCTAGTGGATCCAAAAATAATATCATCGACATAAACTTGAACGAGAAGAGTATGCTTTCCTTGGTGCTTAATGAAAAGTGTAGTATCTACCTTTCCCCTAGAGTATCCTTAATCAATTAAAGATTTACTTAGTCACTCATACCAAGCCTGATGAGCTTGTTTGAGACCATACAAAGCTTTTTTAAGTTTTTAAACATGATTTGGATACTCGTGACTTTCAAAATTGAGAGGTTGAGCTACATACACTTGTGAAGGTGAGATAATACTTAGAATGGGGGTTGAATAAGTATGAAAGATTAAGACTTAAAATAATCACACAATTATTTTTATCCTGGTTCGTTTAAACAACTACTCCAGTCCACCCTTCCTAGAGTGATTTGCCTTTCTCAACAAGGACTTAATCCACTATTAAATCAAACTGATTACAATAGTAACACCTAAGAACAACTGTTCTTAGTCTTCTCAAGAGCTACTGATTCCAACTGAATCCTCTTAAGGAAAAACCTTTACAATCAATGTAAATTAAATACAAGAGTATTAATGCTTCTATAAAGCTTTTATCACAACAGTGATTTTTCTCTTAAGTTTAAGTACAAGAAATTCTAAGAAGAATATGAAATAATGAGAGCTTAGAATAATATGATTTCTTTTCAGCAAATTGTGTAACTGAAGAATGTGGTGGAGTTCTCCTTTTATAGGCAGCTGATCCAAGGATGCTGAGCGTTGAAAAGAGAGTCCCAAAAAGGTCTGAGCCTTTTTGTCTTCACATCAAGTGACCTTTCCTTGAAGTAGATAACACAGAAAAATCCTTTTTGTCTGTGTAATTGTGTCTAGCACAAATGAGAAAAGAGACGTTGATTTACTCCAACGGATATATTCTTGAATATTTCTTCTTCAGTTCTCAGCAAGTTCTTCAGAGTCTGAATGGATCAGAGTCTTCAAATGATATTCAGAACTTTGTTGTATCAGAGTCTTCTGCAGCATGTGTGCTTTCAGCGTGTTGATCATCAGAGCATATTTGACACAGAACTTCAGTACTTGGCAGCGTTAGTACTTTCAGAAACTTTTGTAGAACTATGCTTTGAGAAACTCTTCAAACAATATTCTTCTTTGCTTCAAATGCTTCAGCTTCAGATGCTTCTAACTATCTTCAGATGCTTCTGACTCAGAATGTTCTGGATCTTCTTGCTTCAGATCCTTCTAGAGACTACGCTCAGGATCTTCTGTAAAGAGCAATCAGATTCTTCTGTAAGATGCATCTGGCACTTCAGAGTCAGGATAACTTCTTGTATACAATACAGATTTGCTTCTAGAGAGTTAATTTCATTTCAATCTGCAGTAAAACTCTCAAACAAATTTTAGAGTATATAATTCTTAAATATAAAATTTCCTAACAGTTATCATCAAAACAAAGAGTTATTATTAAGAACCAATCTGTGTTCTAACAATCTCCCCCTTTTTGATGATGACAAAAAGTATCAGAAATTTTATTTAACTGAACATAAAGAATTATAACTCCCCCTGAGATGATGAATCTCCACCTGAGTTAAATATGAAAAAGGAATAGAAACTTCCCTTTTGTCTTGAGTAATCTTTAGAGATAGGTCTTGTTTGTTCTTATAACAATTTAGGGTCAGAATGTCTTGCAGATATAAGATTCAGAGTTTGATAAAAGACAAATGATCTGAGAGACTTAGAGTTTCTTTTATAGAGTGTTCTTATCAAATGTTCTGAAATAGTCAAGTTAAATGTTAGATAGAATAGATATGTCTGAAGAGTCATTCTGGTGAAGTTATATTAAACAGTTCAGATCTATATTTTCTCCCCCTTTTTTGTCATAAGCAAAAAGTAAAAACTTTAAAAAGACAAATAAAAGGAACAATAAATAAGATAATTCAATGGAGAAAACTGATTCATTCAAAAGATTAGAGCAAGAGTACATAGGTAAGCATCAGAAGACATAGCAATAAAGTTCAGATGCAAACAACAGATGCAAAAACATTAGAATGAAAAAAAATCTAAGAGTGTTTGGACAAAAGCATCTTCAATAGATCTGTAATCTCAGAGGAGGATTGCTCTTGCTTGGACATCCACTTAGTCATAGTTTCATTCTTCTCATATTGCTTTGACGTCCATTCTGTCATATCCTCAGACTTCTTATCCTGCTTAGCCATCCAGGATTTTATCTCTGACTGTCCAGCCTCCAGAGCAGCAATCTTGTCTTCAAAGTCTGGATGTTCTGTCTTTATCTCAGATGAAGAATTAGGAGGTTTTGTAGCCTGAACAGAGTCAATTGCCATTGGTTCTGTAGATCCTGAAGAGGGTTCTACCAGATTCATAGTCAATGCATTAGCAGTAGATTCTGTTGGAGGTGGAGGAGCATCTAAACGAAGCAGAGGTTCAGTTTTGTTGACAGTCCAGAATAAAATCCTTTCAGCTCTGAGCTTTGTATCATCAGAACAGACGTTCTTCAGATTTGAAGCTACAGTGTTAAATCTGTTTATGAATCCTTTCCAGATGATGTCAGATTCATTTGCATCCATTGTTTCAGAGCATCTCTTCTGAACAGTACCTAAAGACATCTATATTTCTTGCAAAAAAGTTTGAAATAAATGATCAATATTAAGTCTGGGCTGTGGTTTAAGCAAGGTTTCCAGAGTTATATGTTTAGGTTTGGGAGTTGGTGGAAGAAGTGATTTTTGGATGGAAATCAGAGGAGGAGGAGGATAATATGGAATGAAAGGAATTTATGGTTTTTGAGGTAAGGATCTGTTTAAAGCATTAAGCAAGTGAGGTTTTGGTCTTGTGCGAGGGTAAACATCATCAAAAGGTTCATTTGAGTATGGTTGAAAAGCAGATTTTGGATGTTCAGCAGATGCAACTGTGTTATCAGATGCAAGTTGCAGAGCTGAAACAACAGCTTTACCAGATGTTGTAGATATGGTTGCTAAAGATCCTACATTGTTCATTGATTGAATATATGATAGAATCACAGATGGAAGAGCCTGTCTGAGTTTTGGTTTCAGAGGGTTGAGGGGTTCAGAAGGTTCAACTCTATCATAAAAATCTTTCAGTTTGAAACCATAAGATAGATTATGATAAAGAGAAGAAACTTGGGCACAAGATATAGAAGATGTTGGATTGGAATTGGGGATTAATAACTCAGATGATGGTGCAGGTGGAGGCATAGGATCTGGAATGGGAGTTTTAGAAGGTATGGTAGGTTCAGGTTCAGGTTCAGGTTCAGATTGGTTTACCTCAGAGTATTTGGCAGATGGAGAGATGAGAAAATCTGGGTGGATTTCTGATTCTGATGAGTTGGAGGATGTTGTAGGTGTACAAGAGGTAGAAGATACTTGAAACACTGTTTTTAGTGGAGTGACATCAAGAACTTATGTCTCAGGGATGTGAGTAGGTTCTGAAGGAATATCAGATTGTTTGGACGGTGGTTCTGATGAAACAGGAGCAGAGGTTACTTTTGTAGGTTCAGAAGTAACAGGTGCAATAGGTTCAGATGATGGATTATTTGATGGTGGATTGACAGAGGCTTTTTCTGGTTGAACTTCTTTTGGTTGGTTCTCTGGATGTTCAGAGGTTTGTTGTTGATCAGATTTTTGTTTTTCAGATGGTTGTTGTTCTGATGGTGGTTGATCTGATGGTTGATGATCTGTTGGTTGTAGATCTGATGGTTGTGAACATGGAACAAAGTGTTTGATGTGTATTTTAGGTTGAGATGGTTTTGATACATAAACAGCTGTTTGTTTTTGAGGTGAAACAGAACTGGGGGCAGTAACAGAAGTGGTTTGAGTAACAGGTGGTTTTGGAACAGACTTAACATTAGAATCATTAATAACAAGATTTGCAGAAGTTACAGATGATTTAGTACCTTTTACTTTAATCCTCTTGGCAGGTACAGAGGCAGCTTCTTCAGAATCTTTTCTCTTTAAGAGCTTCTTGGGCTTCTCAGCAGTCTTGACCTTCTTCTGGACAGGTTCAGATTCTTCTACAGGCTGAGTCCTTTTCCTCTGAAGTGGTACTTCTTCTTCTCCTGCATCTGGTATTGGTTGTTTAACTAGCTGAAACACATTGGCAGGAACAGGTATTCCTTCCTTCTTGCATTCCTCAATATACATAAGCACTATATGTCTGGGTTCTTCAGCAAAGAATAGAGGAAAGTCATCTACAGGAACCCTCTTATTCAATTCAGACATATTCAGCTTCTTGGGAGTTGTAGTGAGTTCATCAACAATTTTGAGTCTCAGAAGACTTTTAGCGTTCAGAGGTTTTCCCATTATAAACTCTAATTCCTCTGTAACTCCAGCAGCGTACTGTTGCACCCTAAAATTTGACCAACCGATTCTCCTATCTGACTCGTGGTTTGATTTCATATTTGCAAATCAGACGCGTGATAGTTGTGCACAAGCAGGGGATATCAGAGTTTACAGCCTGATTATCATCTATCAGATATGGCAGATCCAGTCCAGATCACCAGGGTTTTATTTTCGGGAAATTGTGCGCTCCTCAGTGATTTTCAGCTTGCACAATGATTTTGATGATATTCTGATGCTCGGGGCTCTCTGTTCGATTCGATCTGGTCTCGTGCGCTCTTTTATGGCGGTCATTTGCATTCATCTGCATTTTTAGGGTTTAATAGACTTTTGTGAATTTTAGATAGGCTTTATAGATTTTTCTGGAATTTAAATAAAGTTTTTGTATTTTTTTTCAATAGTTTAAATCATTTTTAGAATTTTTAAATAGATTTTTAGAATATAAAAGAGTTTAAGTAGTTTAATTTGTTTTTAGAATAATAAAGGAAAAGGGGAATATAGTGTTTTCTTTCATTAATAATAGATGTTAATAGTTTAGAATTTTAATAGAGATTTTATAGATTTTTTAAATAGGTTTTAAATAGTTTTAATAGATTTAAATCATTTTGTAGCTTTTAAATCATTTTCAGAATATTAATTGAGTTTTTTTGAAATAGAGAATATAGTTTTAAATAGATTTTTCTTTTAAATAGTTTATTTTCTTTTATAGAATTTAAATAGATGATATAGTTTTTTTAAAAAAAAGTTTAATATAGTTTTGTTAGAGTCAATTAGGTCTTAATCATTTTTAGATTTAATATAGAGTTTAATTAGGTTAATTGAATTCATTTAAATTTAAATAAGATTTTATTAGTTGTAGTTAATTAGGTTGATATGGAGTTAATTAGAGTTGTAATCTTTCTAGATTTGATTAGGGTTTTAATGTTTTGTTTAGAGTTTATTAGTTTTAATCAAATATTAATCAGTTTTTTTAATTTTTGGGGGTTTTTATTCATTTTCGTATGGGCCCAGGAGGTGTTTTTTTGAGGCCCAGTTCTCAATCGGTCTCAGCTCAATGCAGTCCAAAAAGTCCAGAATTTGTCCAATTTTCCCAGACTTCTCCAGCGAAGCCTAGAAGCTTCTGGAAGCGTCCAGAATTCTCAGTGCCTTAAATAGCAGACGCCACGTGTTGCTTGAGGAGAGGGCCCACGCGTTTCGCATTGATCACGCCACCACACACTCAGAAGCTCCTCACGCTCTCCCACGTGTCCCACCAAAGCTCACCCTCTCTCTCTCTGCTGACACGCGCTCCCCATGCAGCCACCTCCCTGAGACACTTGTCACCGTCCAGCCATCGCCTGAGCTTCACCAAAAAACCCACCGGCGGCCATGCATCTGCCATAACCGCCCACCGCCGGTCACCCCCAACGTCCTCCGGCCACCGTCTTTCTCGCCGGAATCCCCAAACACCCAAAAATCCCCAGAAACCCATTTCTTCACTCCGATCGTCTCCGATCTCCTCCCTTCCACCTTCATCGGTACCTCGCCGGAAAATTCATATTCGCCGGAAACTTCATACGCTGTTTTCCAGAACGCGTTCATCCGTCTTCACCATCCTTCAAGGAGAACTCAGCAAATCCCCAGGACATCTCCGTTCGTTATCATCTCATCACGGACTCCTCAAAACAAGAACCTTCATCCTTGGTTTTTTCCAGAAAATCTTTATGATTTTCATTTGAGCCGTCTCCATTCGCCACGATCTTCAAGCGTCATCCTTCAACTTCATCTTCGCTTCATCTTCGTACGCGACTTGGATCTTCGTTGAAGGGGCTTCATTCTCCAATACGCTCCAGTTCGCTCAAGATATCCCCAGGTATGCTTTCTAAAACTCATTGCGTGTTCTTCTTTAGATTGCGTTGCCTTCATTAATCCATAGAGCGGTTAGGGTTTTGAGGGATTAATTGGTGCGTGGTTTGATGTATAATGCTGGGATTTGGGTTTGATCTTGATAATGTGGTTGAGGCTGATTTAGGACAGTTAGGCTTAGATTGATCATGTTGCTGGGTTGGTGTTTGATGTTGGTTGAGATTTCTTGAGAAGGATGCGAAGGTTTCAGATAGGGTGAGGGAGAGGAGGAAGACGAACGAAGCGGCTAGTTTGATGAACAGTGTTAGGGTTTGGGAGAGGGATTAGTTTTGTTCAACTGAGTAATGGGTTTAGGGTTAGGGTATTGGGCTAAGCCCAAGCGCGTTTGCTGAAGCGCACCCCCCATTTGCTCAATTCCCCCCCCCCCCGTTTGAGAGATCAGAGTGAATTAGTTTGGGCCTTAGGCCCTAATGCTAGCTGCACCCCCCCCTGGGCGTAGGCCCAATGAAAATTGACTGGAAACCTGCTAGTTTGCACCCCCCCCCCTGCGTTTTTTATTGTATTTTCAGTAAATGTTTTTTTGACTCATTTGGGCCCAGTCTGTGTCACTAAGCGCACCCCCCATCTCTGGCCCAAAGCCAGAATAAGCCTAGAATCCCTTGCTGTTAGCACCCCCCCCTCCAGTTTTATTTCAATTTTACTTTCTTTCAATTTCTTTTATTTTCTTTTCATGTTATAAAATTCATAATAAAATGTAAATAAGTGTTTTTTTAACTCTTCTTTTTTCAGCCATTTCATGAAAATGTTTAGGAAATTGCATAAAAAATAAAAATGTCATTTTATTTTTGTTTACTATTTCTTGTATATTTTCCATTTAATTGATTTCTTTTAATATTTTTAGTGCATACATGTCATTAGAAAATTAATAAAAAATAGTAGATTTAGTCAAATAATTCCGTTCTTTTTTCTGTAGACTCGTAATTCAGTGTAGAGTTTTATAGTGCAGAAACATTAGCTTAATCATGCATTTTCATTTTAATTGCATTTTTTCATTGTTATTGATGTTGAATAAATTGGTTTGTGGATATGTCTGTGTTGCTGATTTTAGTTCTTTCACCTGGTGTTGAATTTTGTTCTGATTTTTCAGTATGTTATCCTAGAGCCATGTAGGTTTCCCATAGATTTTTATTAGATTTTTGTAGGATGTTCTGATGTGATTAGTCTGAGCCTGAAGATAGGAGAAGTCTTGATGACTTCTGACTTTGAAGTTCAACTGTGGTTGAACTTCAGAGAGGGTCTCTTGTGGTTTGTTGGCCTGTGGATTCTTCTTGAGGATAGGAGCTGGTTGAGGTCCTGTTGGAGCTTGCAAGGATGCAATGGATTGGGGCTTGGTCTAAGAGCTTGTTATCTGTTTGTGAGGTTCGAGATCCTGAAGTTTGAAGGGAGTTTATGGTACTTTCCTGAGGAAGGCACTATGAATGACTTTCATTCTTTCTTCTCACCTCTTTCTTAAGTATCCAATGATGCCGGAGCCTCCATGTGAGTTTAATTTCTCCTGAGGAGGAATGTAAACTGATCACATGTTGTTGAGCCACATGGGATACGATTCCTAAGTGGAAGCCCCTAGTACTTTCCTGAGGAAGGTCCTATGGGTCTATTCACTTAGTTCCATTAGTTTGTCTAGGATTTCTCAAGTATCTAGTGATGTTGGAGCCAACTTGTGAGTTTAATTCCTCCTGAGGAGGAATGTAAACTGATCACAGTTGTTGAGCCACGTAGGGTACAATTCCTAAGTGGAAGCCTCCTAGTACTTTCCTGAGGAAGGTCCTATGAGTCTGCTCACTTAGTTCCCTTAGTGCATATAGGTTTTCTCAAGTATCCAGTGATGCCGGAGCCTTCATGTGAGTTTAATTTCTCCTGAGGAGGGATGTAAACTGATCACAGTTGTCGAGCCGCATAGGATACGATTCCTGAGTAGTAACCTCCTAGTACTTTCCTGAGGAAGGCACTATGAGCTTGCCTGCTTAGCTCCCTTTCTCTGGTAAGCTTGTTCTGAAGCTTGGAGGCTGGGATTGATTCCTCTTGCTTAGGGTTTGATTAGAGTTTTTGTTTAGATCTTTGCTTAGGGTGTTGCATAGAGCTTTGTTTAGAGATATATTAGGAGATTGTTTCAGGTTTGTTAGGGGCCTTGCCCAGGAGTAGTTTCTTGTTTTGTAGATAGGGGCTTAGCAGGTTAGCTAGCCTTCTCTTTGGATTGTTTGACTTGTGTGATGTTATGTTGCATTAGACTTAGGTGTTCATCTAGATAGTTCTGAGTAGGTGCATCTTAGAAGTAGACTTTGTGTGCATGAGAAGTTGAGGTGGTCCTCCTTCTGCTTGTTTGTTATTGCGTGGCTTTGCTTGTTGGTATTTGGTAGAGCTGAGCTCCCTTGCCTCTGTAGTTTGCGGCCTTTGCGCCTTGTTTGGTTAGCTGTTTCATTCATGCATATGTTCAGTATTCCTTTACGTTGCAGTTTCTTGTTTGTAGTTTAGTCATGTTGCCATGATCCCTTAGGAGCTCTGACTTCTCCGCTGCGGAGTTGTTATGATAGACATTAGGACGGTCAACCAGGCATGATAGCAGTAGGTAGATTCCCCTTTCTCAGCTATAGTTTTAGGGTTTCCCTTTCCTTTCTGTAGGAGCTTTTGAGTAGCTTGATCCGTAGTTAGCTGAACTACAGCTGCTCTGATTCTTCGTACCAGACGAAGATATGTAGGCATAGGATGCGATATCCTAGCGAGCACACTAACAACTAACCGTTGTTCTCTCGCGGTTGTGCGATCGAGACTTTCCCGCTAACGACTAATTGTTATCCCTTTCTCCTGCCCGAGTGCATTTGAGACCAGATCGTATTTGTAGGTTCCCGAGCCTTAGAGACCCGTTTAGACGTAGGAAGTCGAACTACGTTGACTCTGACTTTCCCATTGCACGAGGGAATACGTAGGCCCAGAACACCGTATGTTCTGTCGAGTCCTGTCCTTTTATTTCCTTTTCAGACCAGCCATTAGCGTAGATAGATAACACACCCTTTTACCTATAAACACCAAGCGTGGATCCCATCGAGTACGATGGACGTGAGGGGTGCTAATACCTTCCCCTTGCGTAACCGACTCCCGAATCCAGGTTTTGGTTGCGATGACCATACCTTTCCCCGTCTTTGCGAGGTTTACTTCGAGCGTTTCCTTTCCCGCTCTGAGGGATAAATAACGCACGGTGGCGACTCTCCTGTCAAGCCGGCGCCGATTTTCGCAGTAGCGACAGCTGGCGACTCTGCTGGGGATCTTATAGCATCTAGGGACTTTTCCCATCCCTTGTGCTGGGACCGTTTCCCATCCCCTACGCGAGTCAATCCTAGCGCTTGGGTGTTTATTTGTTGGGTGTTGTGCATATTGTGTTTTACTTTTCTGCACTTTACTTTTCTGTACCTTTACCTTTCCGCATTTATTTTCCAGCATTATATTATTATGATTATTGCTGTGGGCAAAGGGAGGTTACTGTGAGTGAAAAGCCGGACCTGGGCTTGAGTACACACCTAGATATAGTTGCGGAGAAGTAGTAGACGAACCTGTCTGCTGAGCAGGCACAGTTCCCTACGAAAATCTGCGCTCAGACGAGATTCTTGCAGAGGTGCTCCTTTCCGGTCCTGAGGATCTGAGGGGAGTCCAGACGTGAGGGTTGTCGACTCTGGGGACCGATCATTTGGAAGTCAGCTAAGTGAGGCCTCTTCATGACTTGATGATGCCACTCCTTCTGGGAATCGTATCATCATTCATGAAAGTCTGTGACGCTGATGACCGCATAGGATGTCGTACCTTTGTCCGTGGATTAGGTCTATCCTACCTGTGAGAGGGACCGGGTTACTGCAGGAAAACTGGCCTTCAGAAACCATGATTCAGTACCTTTGTCAGATGGTGTTCTTGATTCATCTCCAGGTTTGTTGTCTGGGTCAGATGGGTTTCTTATCTGAGGTTGAGGCTATTATCAGATGGTATTCTCGTCAGATACAGAGGTTCAGATGGTTTTCTTACCAGGGGATTGATATTTTGAGTATCAGATGATAGTTAGTGGCATGAGGTTCTGATGACCGTGATGGTTTTCTGTTCTTGATCACAGAGATATTCCTCTTCAGGCTACAGCATAGCCCCTGTGTTCGCAGATTGCTTTGTTTATCATATTGCATCATTGCATTACCATCTGCATTCAACTAACGTGTGTGTATTGCAGGTACATATTTTCCCTTCCAGTTCTGGTGTTTGTTCCTAGCAAGACATGGAAAACCTGAAGAGAGTATTGCCCTATAAGTTTCCGTCGCCGAATATCAGTCTATTGTTAGAGTTGATTGCTATTGCTAAGAAGAGGGGAATGGGTGACTTCAGAAAGAGATATGGGAGGATTCTGACCTACGTTTATCAGCCATCTGCCTACGAGACCAGCGGCATCTATACTCTGTTACAGTTTTACGACGCGGAGCTCAGGTGTTTTGTATTTCCCGACTTCGTTTTGGCTCCTACCCTGGAGGAGTACTCCGCACTTCTGGATATACCGATCCGTGAGCAGATGCCTTTCTATCGTACGGACGCTGAGCCTAAGCTGGCTGAGCTTTCTGCCATCCTGTGCTTGAAAGAGTCTGAGCTGTCTGGGAAGATGATCAGAAGAGGAGACGTATGGGGATTTCCATTGGATGTCTTAGTGGAGAAGGCTCGAGAGTATGCCCAGAAGGGTAGCTGGGGTGTTTTTGACGTCATCCTTGCTGTATGTGTGTATGGCATCGTGTTGTTCCCGAACATTCCTGATTTCGTTGATTCTGATGCCTTCTATATTTTGGCTGCGAAGAACCCAGTTCCTACTTTGCTGGGGGACATCCACCATTCAACCCACTACCAGAATGAAAAGCGACGAGGAAGGAATGTGTCTTGCTGTGTACCTCTCCTATGCAGGTGGTTCACCAGTCATATGCCTAAGTCAGGCCTGTTTGTCACATCTATCAATTCTCTAGGATGGCCCGAGCGCTTAATGGGATTGACTGCTGAGAACGTGGTATGGGTCAATAAAGAGGTATTTGGAGCTGAAGTCATACTCAAAGGCGAAGGATTCCCGAATGTTCCGTTAATAGGAAGGAAAGGTTGTGTCAACTACAACCCTTCCTTATTGATCAGGCAATTTGGGTATGTACCTCAAGGAGCGCCAAAGCCCGAGGAGATACAGGAATCTCTGTATCTCACCGGGGCAATAGGGAAAGAGATGCTGACCAAACTTGAGAAGGCCTGGAAAAACTTGCACAAGAGAGGGAAGCTTTCAGGTAGCAGAGGGGATACTAGAGTTCCTGGACTGTACATAGAATGGATTCGTGAGCGAGCTGTGAAATTCCTTATGCCTTATCCAGCGGTTCAGCCGTTGCATCCTTCTCCGGTGGAGGAACCCACCACTGTGGACATGCAGGTCTACAAGCAGCTGATGGCGGAGAAAGAAGAGCTAGCAAGGGCTAAAGAGGCTTTAGAGCAGGAGAATACCCAGCTTCGGCATGAAAAGATTGAAACAGGATATGTTTCTAAGCAACAGGCTGAAACTCTGAAACATCTGAAGACTACGCTATTGGAATTGACTGAAACCAAGAAGCGTCTGGAGTTAGATGTAGACTCAGTTAGTAGTGTGTTGGCCACTAAGAAGCAAGAGTTGGAAAGGGCCTACACAAAGCTAGCCAAGTTCAGAGAACACTGGGATCTCACTATGACCAAGCGCAAGGAGCGAGAAGAAGAGCTGAAGACACAGGTAGCTCAGTTAGAAGAACAGGTCAAAGTGAAGACTGAGGAGCTTGAAGAAGAAGCCTGTCGCCGATACGAGGCCGAGCGTAAGCTGACAGATGCCATGAAGAATTTGGAAGATTTCCAGCATAGAGCAGATGCCAAGAGACCCAAACCTGGGGGCGGTACCAATGATAAGGCTTGGGAAGACTTTGTCAGAGACATCCAGGGGACGGTCAGGAAGAGGGATCGGCTGATAGAAGGTTTGATTTATCAACCAGATCACGCAGAGACAAAGAAGATGGTCGAGGACTTCCGCAACCGTACCCGTACTTGATTTTTCTCTTGTATTCTGTATCTTGAGATCACCACCAGGCATGTTGGCTGGGATCCTCTTTGTCATATCAGCTGTATGAAGCATAGTTGTGTAACCTCTTGACAAGACTGTTATTCTGATGAATATATAAGGGTTTTTCTAAATGTTGTCTTTATGGTTTATCTCGTCTTGCTACCACTGACACTGGAATTGGAGGGAAAATATCTCCAATGCACACATGCACGTTAGCATTTTTGTATTTCTGTTTGCATAAATCATACTGCATAGCATTTCTCTAGCAGGTCAGAGCACTTATCCAGCCTTTGTTGTCACCAGACAGTGATTCTCGGGGAATTGTTTGAGGCAAGAGTGGAGTGTTGAAGACGGCCAAGGGGCTGAAGCAGATTTGAGCAGAATCAAGCAGTAAAGTCAGTTGCAGGTAATTGGTAGCTATGGCTGAAGGCAATTTCCAGGCTCCTAGCACTT
This sequence comes from Lathyrus sativus, assembly GCA_963859935.3. Lineage (NCBI taxonomy): Eukaryota > Viridiplantae > Streptophyta > Magnoliopsida > Fabales > Fabaceae > Lathyrus > Lathyrus sativus. The sequence continues at coordinate 157,492,619 of OZ012738.1, read as the reverse complement.
TGGCAAGGTTTACCATAGCATCCAACCATCAGTATGATTCTATGGAAGGCTTCCCGCCAGCGAACAATCTTACTGCAGCCCAAGTGGTGCAGCCTACTGTTGAGAACCGAGATCGACATGAGCAGTTCGTTGCCCGAAATGAACGTCGTCCTCCTGTCAACAATCAATGTGTTGCTTTCCCTGTGATGAATTACCGGAGAGATATTCCAATGGTTGGGTTAGTAGATCCAAGAGCTCTTGACGATGGTAGAAGACTCCGAGCATTGGAAGAGCAAATGAAAGCCTTGGAAGCGAAAGATGCCGTTAACCTGGATGCTGTAGCCATGTGTTTGGTTCCTGACCTGGTGTTGCCGTACAAGTTCAAAGTGCCGGAATTTGAAAAATACACGGGAGATAGCTGTCCGAAGCTGCATTTGATGATGTTCTGTCGAAGGATGACTTCGTTTGTGCGAAATGACCAACTAATGATCCATTGCTTCCAGTATAGTCTGACTGGGGCATCCCTGAGATGGTATGTACAATTGGAAAGTAATCAGATTCGATCATGGGTGGATTTAGCCAGAGCTTTCATGAAGCAGTACGATTACAACCTGGATCTGACTCCTAGTCTCGTAGATCTGCAAGAATTGTCTCAAGCGGAGAATGAATCGTTCAGAGCGTATTTGCGAAGATGGAAAGAATTAGCTGCTAGTGTTCAACCACCGCTTCCGGAAAGGGAACTGGTTGACATCTTCTTGGGTACTCTGAAAGGCCATTATTTTGACAAATTGTTCAGTTGCACAAACTTTGTGGGCCTGATGAGACTGGGAGAGATTGTTGAGAGAGGACTCAGGAGTGGAAAGTTTCGAGATGTTCCTTACGTCCCAGTTGATAAGATTGAGTCAGTTGTCAGTTCTCAAGAAGAGTGGGAAGTAGGAACTGACGTCGTCTCAGAATCTCTAGCATCTCAGGATCAGTTTTCAGACACTTCAAGTCAACGATCATCTTACCGCCGATCGCGTCAGCACGCTCCACGCAGACCAAGGAAACCTGAAAGGCAGTTTACTCAGCTACCGGTGTCGTACAGTCAGTTGTTGCCAGATCTGCTCAGGAGTGGATTGATAGTGCCGAAAGAGACTAAGCCGGTAATTCCACCGTATCCTCCAGGTTTTGATGCCAGCGCCCGCTGTGAGTACCATGTTGGGGCACAGGGGCATTCAACAAATGATTGTAAGGTGCTTAGAAGCCAGATTCAGGATCTGTTAGACTCCAACCGTATTTGCATCACTCCTCAGGGTTGTGTTCAGATTAATGATTTTCCATCCTCCAGTTGTGTGGGTTCGTCAGTTAACGTCATGGAAGACTCCGCAGGAAGTGTGTGCTCTGAAGATTGTCAGTCAGAGAGTTCAGTTGTGTGGGAGAAGTTCCTAGAGGTTTTTGCGCCGGATGTCGCATCTGTTTTCTCTGTTTAATCCGTTTAGCTTTTGTGCCCTAGTGTCTGCCGACCACCACCAGGATTGTTGGCTGGGGCCGTTGTATTCGTACTCATTTGTGCTTACCTGCTGATTTTGTTGGTTGTACATATGTGGGAGATGTTTGTCTGTATGCTTATAGCTTGAGTTTCTCTTTGTCTCGTTATGAATGTGTGTTTGCTTTCTACGCTGCATTATCATTTAGCAGGTATATCAGAACCGTGGGCCTTATTTCCTCATCATCCAGTTTGTTGCAGGAGCTCCTTCAGAGATATGGAACAGAGTCAGTTTGAATTGATTGAAGTCCAAAGCCAGCTGGGGCAGATGATGAGAGACATGCAAGAGATGCGTTTGGAGCAGAAGATTCTCAAAGAGGAGAACAATCAGCTGAAGACCCAAATGAGCTTGATCATGGAAGTAGTCAAGAACGTGCTTAGGAAAGAGGACGATCAACTATTCGAAGCCGCAATGAAGAAGCTCGCGCCACCTGTGCATGTGGAACCTGAGCAGCAGCAACAGAAGATACATCCGGCTCAGCGGAGGATCCAGGAAGGGAAGCCAAAGAGAATGTTTGAGGCACCGCCTATGACCTATGCTGAGCTCTTGCAGACCTTATTGAGGTTTAATCTGGTTGAGAAGAGAACGTTGGCACCACCAACGAGAGTGTTTCCTCATGGGTACGATGCCAATAAGCAATGTGAATTTCATTCCGGGGCATTCGGACACGACATCGAGGGTTGTCATGCTTTTAAGCACAATGTTCAAGACCTGATTGACTCGCACGATATTGAATTCACGCCGGGCGGCGTATCGGTGCATATTGCTCCTGTCTCGATCGATGCTAAAATGACAGATGTTTCTAAAGCTGCAGTGGGTCAGAAGCGTATCCTGGACTCCATGGCCTCAGAGTCTCCAGGCCCACAACTGTTGCCTATTCCTGGGGCAGATCTGAGAAATAAAATGGCTAAGCATAAGGAGGGCGGTAATCAGTACAGTGAAAATCAAGAAACCGATGTTGCATTTGCTACGAAGGGTGTTCGAGAGTCAACCCGATACCAGCAACAACAGCAACGATCTCAACAGGGGAAAAGGCAGCAGTATCCCAATCAGCGAAAAGCTCAAAATCAGAAGCCATTGAGGGTATTTAAAGTGCCTCCGATGCCGTATGCCGAACTTCTTCAGACGTTGCTACGATTGCAGTTGGTTGAGAAGAGGAAGTTAGCCCCGCTGACAGGGACACCTCCAGCAGGTTATGATATCAAGGAGCGCTGTGATTTCCATTCAGGAGCACAGGGGCACAACATTGAAGATTGTCTGGCTTTCAAGCACAAAGTGCAGGATCTACTTGATAGTGCAGCAATCAGCTTCGGGCAGAGAAGTCCCAAAGTCATCTGAATAAAGGAGGAGGGGCTCTATAATTTGGTAGGGTCGTTGAAAGCAGATCAGGACAGCATCAAATTGTCTCTAATAACTGATTGCGAAGATAGCTGGTTCGGCAGCAGGGCAGAGGTGAAAGCCCGGTTCTCGGAAGCTAGCATGTTTTCTTGTTTTATCTTGTCATGTCTTTACATTTGTAGTTGCTTTCCTGTTTGAATTTGTAATCTTGTTTGTAAAACTTGTTGTTTTCATTCAATTGATGATAATGAAATAAATATGCATGTTTTGATCCATTCGTGTTCACTAACTGTTTTGCAAATGTCCAACGCTTGGTTAAGAAGAATTTGGGGAGGATGACGAAAATGACCGACATGCAACTACCGATATTGTATGCTTTTGAAATAAAACCTGCTGATGATGTACAGGCATTGTTTCAAATCCCTAAACACCGGAGATATAAGGAAGATAATCCCTTGCCAACCCCTTTGAGCCTTGTAGTAGGAGTTTCTTTCTGTGAATGAAAAACCCTCGATCTTTAACCTGGGGCAGGGTAGGTGTTAGCTAATTTGACCAAGCATTCAAATGGCAAAAGGAGTGTCCGTTCGAGGATCAATCGCGCCCCTAGAGGTCGTGCCTAAAAGATCACAATGGTTCAATCAAGAGTGGGACGGCCACATCATTTCCCAAAGAATCAGACAACCAGTGTCACACGACTCGTCCGCAAAAAAACGAAAAAGAAATCAAAAGCCCGCTAAGTCAAGAAAACTTCAAAACAAATGACTTAGGCAAAAATGAGGGCATCCCGCTGGACTTAAAAAATCAAAAGGAACTCAAAAGGAGTCAGTCCAGGCAAAAGTTAGGGATATGAAAAGGAAAAGATGAAAAGGATCAAAAGAAATATCTTCGATACGAGTTGTGTGACCTCAAGTGTCAAAGATGAAAAGTGAGTGACTGTCACTCCAAGAGCCGTAGCTTCTCGAACTATCATTCCTATCTTTCAACCTCTGAGAGGTGAGCGCTAAGGTCGAATTAGCTGAACGTAGGATGGGAGAACATCAAGGAGAATGGGTGGGTTAAAGTAAACTTTGAGCCTTTATCCTTTCTTTCAAAACCGTGAACCGGACCACGTTACAACCTTCAAAAGTCCTAATTGAAGCAGGTTGTTTCGAAAGCATACTCCGGTAAAGGTCACGTCGATTCTGACTCCTAAAAGGTTCCTCTTACCATGTTGGTACTAATGTTGATAAATGTTTTGTGCATTATATGCTATAAACTGTTTTTCCTTTTCCCAGTGAACAGATTGGATGTCAAAGCTGTCATATGTGTTGCATTAATACATCTTTTATGCAGAACAACTCGTTTTACTTGCGAGTAAGCGCTTGACAGCAGAAAAGCTTCCTACGGTGGAAAGTATGGTCAAGATAGAATGCAGAACGCCCGAGTGTTCCGAGAGCAGGGGCAAGCTTTTATTGTGATCCCCAGTCAAGTCAGCTTTTCGAAGTCAGTTATCCTGGGACAATCAGGTTGAGATTCAGGTAAATGTGTTGTAGTCAGGGGCACTACTCTGAATCAAATAATCAGGGGCAAGGTCATTGCAGTCAGGGGCAGACCATCTTAAGCACGCAGAAGTTATTCGAGGAGCATTTGAGGTGAAGTGTCTCTAGGAAGCTCAGAACGTTGGGGCATGTCATATCAGGCCATCAAGGCTCAGATTTGCATATTTCCTTTCGAGGACTATCCCCACGGAGATCCCGTAGGCTGGGGCATATCAGAAGCGAAAGGATTGGTCTTCTCCGCTTCAGCAGGGTCATTCAGAGTTATTCGAGCAGATTTGGCCAATCTTTCGAAAGCGAGGCGAATGCGAGAAGTCATGCCACTATCCCTTCACTCTTCACTAAAAGGCTGTGTAATCAGGAAGAATATTTTCCAGCGTCAGTTGTACCTGACCCAGTAGGATAAGCTTAAGAGCTCAAATCCATGTTTGCGATTACTGTGAGGCCCATCCGTGTTGGCGCCTCGATTTCCGAATCCGAGCTTCGTCAGTACGCAGGAGGACTCCCTCCATTTTCTCCAGCAAAGTCCAATTCACTGTTGGTACGGATAAGCTATCCCCAGAGAAGTCCAATCACACTTGGCGCATCTGCTATTTCACAGCGGAGTCATATTCCCCAGCAGGGTGTTACTTCGTCAAGGTGTTCGTTTAAGTTCCCAATATCCCCAGCAGAGTTGATTTCACTCTCCCAGCATTTATTTTGCTAGGACGATTCAGTGATATCCGGGTTATCCCCAGCGGAGTTGGCTTCGTCTTCAACATCTATTTTGCCGAAGTGGTTCTGTACCTAGCTCTCTCCGGCAGCTCGAGCCTGCACTAGCATATTGCATGCATCCTCATATTTGCATCATACTTGCATATCATTGTCAAAATGCGTAGCATTTCCATCCAGAATGGAGCATTACGCTGTAGAAAAATTAAAGCATATGCATATGCATACGAAGCATAAGTCAGGCTTTCTATCAGCCTCATATGGCGCGTGAATTACTCTGTGATCAGTTCAGGGGCATTTATCCAGCAGCAATATTCAGACGATTCAGCGGATTATTTATCAGACAACGAGTATGCTTTGATCAAGCAGTCATCTGATATCGACAAATTTTTCTTCCCGTCAATTCATATTGGCGATGTGTTCCTCCAATGAATGGACTTCTCCGTCTATCATTAGACGTCTTGAGTACGAGTGTGGTTTTCTTCCCGTCTATCAGTAGACGATGTGAAGTTTTGGTGGATTTTCAATAGGGTTCAGAATAGAGTTTTTCTAGCAAGTGGCTTTCCTTTCCGTCTGTCAGCAGACGATGTGAAGTTTCGAGCTACTGTTCAGCGGGTTTCTTATTGCCAGATCATATGTACGATGAGGTGTTTCCCCAGCGAGTCTTCTCCGGCTATCTTTGGTTGTTGAGGGGTTTCAGAACGATACTTTGGACATTGGTTTTCTTTCTGGTTGTTGGATATGATGACGTTTAAGAGGGACTTTTCTGACCATCAATCCTTATTGATGTCGAGGCTCTTCGAAAAATGTTCAGTTTACGTGATTGTCGATTCTTATTGACGACATGGTTCCTTAAAAGGTGGTTTTCTTCCCGCCAGTCCATACTGACGATGTGGCCCCTTAAAGGATGTTGATCTTTCCATCAATTCCCGTAGACAGAAGAATTCTGAAATTCAAAGGATGGTGTTGAATTGCGTTATGGTGTCTTTCCGTCTATCTTTAGACGATGTGAATACGGAGATTATTCCTTCCCGTCTATCTTTAGACGATGTGAGTATGCGATCAGGATGATCCCGTCTACCCTTAGACGATGTGAATATTGATTTGTTCATCGATCAGGATGATGCCGTCTACCCTTAGACGATGAGAATATTGATTTGTTCATCAATCAGGATGATGCCGTCTACCCTTAGACGATGAGAATTGTTTTGTTTCATCAATCAGGATGATCCCGTCTACCCTTAGACGACATGAGTATGGAGATTATTTCTTCCCGTCTACCCTTAGACGATGTGAATATTGATTTGTTCATCGATCAGGATGATCCCGTCTACCCTTAGACGATGAGAATATTGATTTGTTCATCAATCAGGATGATCCCGTCTATCCTTAGACGATGTGAATTTGGAGATTAATGTTGGCTTTCCGTCTATCATTAGACGAGGTGAGTATTCAATCAGGGTGTCGTCCCGTCCATCTTTGGACGATGTGAGTATATTTCTCTTCCTGCCTATCAGTAGGCAATGCGAAAGGATCAGGTATTTTGTTGCAGCCCTCGGGTTCTGTTACATGGGGTATCACAAGCAACGGGTATTCAAATCAGGAGTTCTTTATCAGATGATTAATCAGTTATTGCCGTAATGACTGGACTCAGTTTTCTGGATTTTATTCCCCAAGCAGTTGACAGTATATGCTCGCGGTTGGCAAATTTTCGAGTTCTATTTGTATTCAACCGTCTCGTACCTCTGAATGTTTGAAGGCTGAGCGCTCTTCAAACCCTTCAGGTCCAAGTCGCTTGAATAGGGGCAGCTGTTGCACCCTAAAATTTGACCAACCGATTCTCCTATCTGACTCGTGGTTTGATTTCATATTCGCAAATCAGACGCGTGATAGTTGTGCACAAGCAGGGGATATCAGAGTTTACAGCCTGATTATCATCTATCAGATATGGCAGATCCAGTCCAGATCACCAGGGTTTTATTTTCGGGAAATTGTGCGTTCCTCAGTGATTTTCAGCTTGCACAATGATTTTGATGATATTCTGATGCCCGGGGCTCTCTGTTCGATTCGATCTGGTCTCGTGCGCTCTTTTATGGCGGTCATTTGCATTCATCTGCATTTTTAGGGTTTAATAGACTTTTGTGAATTTTAGATAGGCTTTATAGATTTTTCTGGAATTTAAATAAAGTTTTTGTATTTTTTTTCAATAGTTTAAATCATTTTTAGAATTTTTAAATAGATTTTTAGAATATAAAAGAGTTTAAGTAGTTTAATTTGTTTTTAGAATAATAAAGGAAAAGGGGAATATAGTGTTTTCTTTCATTAATAATAGATGTTAATAGTTTAGAATTTTAATAGAGATTTTATAGATTTTTTAAATAGGTTTTAAATAGTTTTAATAGATTTAAATCATTTTGTAGCTTTTAAATCATTTTCAGAATATTAATTGAGTTTTTTTGAAATAGAGAATATAGTTTTAAATAGATTTTTCTTTTAAATAGTTTATTTTCTTTTATAGAATTTAAATAGATGATATAGTTTTTTTTTAAAAAAGTTTAATATAGTTTTGTTAGAGTCAATTAGGTCTTAATCATTTTTAGATTTAATATAGAGTTTAATTAGGTTAATTGAATTCATTTAAATTTAAATAAGATTTTATTAGTTGTAGTTAATTAGATTGATATGGAGTTAATTAGAGTTGTAATCTTTCTAGATTTGATTAGGGTTTTAATGTTTTGTTTAGAGTTTATTAGTTTTAATCAAATATTAATCAGTTTTTTTAATTTTTGGGGGTTTTTATTCATTTTCGTATGGGCCCAGGAGGTGTTTTTTTGAGGCCCAGTTCTCAATCGGTCTCAGCTCAATGCAGTCCAAAAAGTCCAGAATTTGTCCAATTTTCCCAGACTTCTCCAGCGAAGCCTAGAAGCTTCTGGAAGCGTCCAGAATTCTCAGTGCCTTAAATAGCAGACGCCACGTGTTGCTTGAGGAGAGGGCCCACGCGTTTCGCATTGATCACGCCACCACACACTCAGAAGCTCCTCACGCTCTCCCACGTGTCCCACCAAAGCTCACCCTCTCTCTCTCTGCTGACACGCGCTCCCCATGCAGCCACCTCCCTGAGACACTTGTCACCGTCCAGCCATCGCCTGAGCTTCACCAGAAAACCCACCGGCGGCCATGCATCCGCCATAACCGCCCACCGCCGGTCACCCCCAACGTCCTCTGGCCACCGTCTTTCTCGCCGGAATCCCCAAACACCCAAAAATCCCCAGAAACCCATTTCTTCACTCCGATCGTCTCCGATCTCCTCCCTTCCACCTTCATCGGTACCTCGCCGGAAAATTCATATTCGCCGGAAACTTCATACGCTGTTTTCCAGAACGCGTTCATCCGTCTTCACCATCCTTCAAGGAGAACTCAGCAAATCCCCAGGACATCTCCGTTCGTTATCATCTCATCACGGACTCCTCAAAACAAGAACCTTCATCCTTGGTTTTTTCCAGAAAATCTTTATGATTTTCATCTGAGCCGTCTCCATTCGCCACGATCTTCAAGCGTCATCCTTCAACTTCATCTTCGCTTCATCTTCGTACGCGACTTGGATCTTCGTTGAAGGGGCTTCATTCTCCAATACGCTCCAGTTCGCTCAAGATATCCCCAGGTATGCTTTCTAAAACTCATTGCGTGTTCTTCTTTAGATTGCGTTGCCTTCATTAATCCATAGAGCGGTTAGGGTTTTGAGGGATTAATTGGTGCGTGGTTTGATGTATAATGCTGGGATTTGGGTTTGATCTTGATAATGTGGTTGAGGCTGATTTAGGACAGTTAGGCTTAGATTGATCATGTTGCTGGGTTGGTGTTTGATGTTGGTTGAGATTTCTTGAGAAGGATGCGAAGGTTTCAGATAGGGTGAGGGAGAGGAGGAAGACGAACGAAGCGGCTAGTTTGATGAACAGTGTTAGGGTTTGGGAGAGGGATTAGTTTTGTTCAACTGAGTAATGGGTTTAGGGTTAGGGTATTGGGCTAAGCCCAAGCGCGTTTGCTGAAGCGCACCCCCCATTTGCTCAATTCCCCCCCCCCCCCCGTTTGAGAGATCAGAGTGAATTAGTTTGGGCCTTAGGCCCTAATGCTAGCTGCACCCCCCCCTGGGCGTAGGCCCAATGAAAATTGACTGGAAACCTGCTAGTTTGCACCCCCCCCCCCCTGCGTTTTTTATTGTATTTTCAGTAAATGTTTTTTTGACTCATTTGGGCCCAGTCTGTGTCACTAAGCGCACCCCCCATCTCTGGCCCAAAGCCAGAATAAGCCTAGAATCCCTTGCTGTTAGCACCCCCCCTCCAGTTTTATTTCAATTTTACTTTCTTTCAATTTCTTTTATTTTCTTTTCATGTTATAAAATTCATAATAAAATGTAAATAAGTGTTTTTTTAACTCTTCTTTTTTCAGCCATTTCATGAAAATGTTTAGGAAATTGCATAAAAAATAAAAATGTCATTTTATTTTTGTTTACTATTTCTTGTATATTTTCCATTTAATTGATTTCTTTTAATATTTTTAGTGCATACATGTCATTAGAAAATTAATAAAAAATAGTAGATTTAGTCAAATAATTCCGTTCTTTTTTCTGTAGACTCGTAATTCAGTGTAGAGTTTTATAGTGCAGAAACATTAGCTTAATCATGCATTTTCATTTTAATTGCATTTTTTCATTGTTATTGATGTTGAATAAATTGGTTTGTGGATATGTCTGTGTTGCTGATTTTAGTTCTTTCACCTGGTGTTGAATTTTGTTCTGATTTTTCAGTATGTTATCCTAGAGCCATGTAGGTTTCCCATAGATTTTTATTAGATTTTTGTAGGATGTTCTGATGTGATTAGTATGAGCCTGAAGATAGGAGAAGTCTTGATGACTTCTGACTTTGAAGTTCAACTGTGGTTGAACTTCAGAGAGGGTCTCTTGTGGTTTGTTGGCCTGTGGATTCTTCTTGAGGATAGGAGCTGGTTGAGGTCCTGTTGGAGCTTGCAAGGATGCAATGGATTGGGGCTTGGTCTAAGAGCTTGTTATCTGTTTGTGAGGTTCGAGATCCTGAAGTTTGAAGGGAGTTTATGGTACTTTCCTGAGGAAGGCACTATGAATGACTTTCATTCTTTCTTCTCACCTCTTTCTTAAGTATCCAATGATGCCGGAGCCTCCATGTGAGTTTAATTTCTCCTGAGGAGGAATGTAAACTGATCACATGTTGTTGAGCCACATGGGATATGATTCCTAAGTGGAAGCCCCTAGTACTTTCCTGAGGAAGGTCCTATGGGTCTATTCACTTAGTTCCATTAGTTTGTCTAGGATTTCTCAAGTATACAGTGATGTTGGAGCCAACTTGTGAGTTTAATTCCTCCTGAGGAGGAATGTAAACTGATCACAGTTGTTGAGCCACGTAGGGTACAATTCCTAAGTGGAAGCCTCCTAGTACTTTCCTGAGGAAGGTCCTATGAGTCTGCTCACTTAGTTCCCTTAGTGCATATAGGTTTTCTCAAGTATCCAGTGATGCCGGAGCCTTCATGTGAGTTTAATTTCTCCTGAGGAGGGATGTAAACTGATCACAGTTGTCGAGCCGCATAGGATACGATTCCTGAGTAGTAACCTCCTAGTACTTTCCTGAGGAAGGCACTATGAGCTTGCCTGCTTAGCTCCCTTTCTCTGGTAAGCTTGTTCTGAAGCTTGGAGGCTGGGATTGATTCCTCTTGCTTAGGGTTTGATTAGAGTTTTTGTTTAGATCTTTGCTTAGGGTGTTGCATAGAGCTTTGTTTAGAGATATATTAGGAGATTGTTTCAGGTTTGTTAGGGGCCTTGCCCAGGAGTAGTTTCTTGTTTTGTAGATAGGGGCTTCGCAGGTTAGCTAGCCTTCTCTTTGGATTGTTTGACTTGTGTGATGTTATGTTGCATTAGACTTAGGTGTTCATCTAGATAGTTCTGAGTAGGTGCATCTTAGAAGTAGACTTTGTGTGCATGAGAAGTTGAGGTGGTCCTCCTTCTGCTTGTTTGTTATTACGTGGCTTTGCTTGTTGGTATTTGGTAGAGCTGAGCTCCCTTGCCTCTGTAGTTTGCGGCCTTTGCGCCTTGTTTGGTTAGCTGTTGCATTCATGCATATGTTCAGTATTCCTTTACGTTGCAGTTTCTTGTTTGTAGTTTAGTCCTGTTGCCATGATCCCTTAGGAGCTCTGACTTCTCCGCTGCGGAGTTGTTATGATAGACATTAGGACGGTCAACCAGGCATGATAGCAGTAGGTAGATTCCCCTTTCTCAGCTATAGTTTTAGGGTTTCCCTTTCCTTTCTGTAGGAGCTTTTGAGTATCTTGATCCGTAGTTAGCTGAACTACAGCTGCTCTGATTCTTCGTACCAGACGAAGATATGTAGGCATAGGATGCGATATCCTAGCGAGCACACTAACAACTAACCGTTGTTCTCTCGCGGCTGTGCGATCGAGACTTTCCCGCTAACGACTAATTGTTATCCCTTTCTCCTGCCCGAGTGCATTTGAGACCAGATCGTATTTGTAGGTTCCCGAGCCTTAGAGACCCGTTTAGACGTAGGAAGTCGAACTACGTTGACTCTGACTTTCCCATTGCACGAGGGAATACGTAGGCCCAGAACACCGTATGTTCTGTCGAGTCCTGTCCTTTTATTTCCTTTTCAGACCAGCCATTAGCGTAGATAGATAACACACCCTTTTACCTATAAACACCAAGCGTGGATCCCATCGAGTACGATGGACGTGAGGGGTGCTAATACCTTCCCCTTGCGTAACCGACTCCCGAATCCAGGTTTTGGTTGCGATGACCATACCTTTCCCCGTCTTTGCAAGGTTTACTTCGAGCGTTTCCTTTCCCGCTCTGAGGGATAAATAACGCACGGTGGCGACTCTCCTGTCAAGCCGGCGCCGATTTTCGCAGTAGCGACACGTACAGAGCAGTTACCAAGCCATTTTCAGTAAGAAGATCTGAGAGCAACCTTCCAAAGGGGATCCAAGTTCTGATCTTCTATCCTTTCTCCTTCACAGATTCTCTAGATGCATTGATATGATTCCATAGATGCGTAAACAGAATGTATGGAAGATCTACCTTGGTGCTCTGACTAAGGCAATACATGAAATAAATCTGTTCATTATTGACATAGTCTGGAGAATTGGTTGATTTCCTGTGGTGGATGCATCCCATGAAGATCTTGGCCCAGATCTTGTAATCAGGCTTCAGATCTTTGAACTTGTTAGAAGCTTGACCAGCAGTCATAACTTCTTCATAAACCTCATCCATGTCCACACGCCCAGCTGGCAAGTGGGAAACACCATATGTTTCTTCATATCCTATCAATCTTCTTATCAGATCCTCTGTGATGATAATCTCTTTTTCCAGCACAGAAGATAAGATGAACTTGGGATAAACTGATGCATGAATCCAGAACTCTTTCACAAGGAGAGGGTAAACTGGTCCAAACAGCCTATCAAAGTACTTAACCCATCCTTGAGCTCTAATTATGGAACGAAATTCAAACCCATTATCTGCCAGAGAATCAAACTCAACCATAGATTCACACAGAACTTCCAGTTTATCAACAGGCGTTAGAAGTGTTCTTTTGGGAGGAGAATATGGAGCAACACCCAAGTTTTCTGAAGTCACAGCAGCCATAGTAGATTGGAACTGAGCAGTTGTTGAAGATGAAGACGCCATTGAAGAATGCTTAGTCAAACACTTAGGTTTTGGGTTTTTATGCAGAGAAAATAGGAGAAGAAAACGCATGTAAATTCTGAGAGAGTGAAAAGTGTGAAAGTGAATACAAGACAAGTATTTATACTAAAACACTTAGGCACATCAACAGTCAGAAAAACGCACGTTTGAACAAGCATTAAATGAAGAGAATAAAAATCATTTCAAAACAATAAATGCTTCTGACAATTTGGGGGGAAAACCAAGATTCTTACTATTCAAACTTCACCTCAAATGTCTCTTCAGTTATGTACACGCCACCTCTTCAGATTTTGTGTGACACGTGTTTACTTGCATGCTGTTCTGAATTCTCTTAAGAACTGAAACCTTAGCCAACGTTCAGATCTTCTAAAGATGGTTAGTTCAGAGTTTCACATCAGAAATATTGATCAGAATAGAATAAATAAACAGAAGAAATACTTCAGAGCATTTAAGCATTTTTGCATCTGTAACAATTTGCTTCTGATAACTATCATTCTGGACAAAAATCCATACCAATATTTTTCAGAATAAAATTGAATCTATCTTCAACAAGGGGTTTTGTAAAAATATCTGCCCATTGATGATCTGTATCAACAAAGGCTAAATTTATGATTCCCTTCTGAACATAGTCTCTGATGAAATGATGCTTAATTTCTATATGTTTTGCCTTAGAATGTAAAATGGGATTCTTGGACAAACATATAGCAGAAGTATTATCACAAAAGATAGAAATGTTACTTTCAAAAATTTGATAATCTTCTAGTTGACTCTTCATCCAGAGCATCTGCGTGCTACATCCAGCAGCAACAATGTATTCAGCCTCTGTGGTTGAAAGTGCAATTGTGGGTTGCTTCTTGCTGTACCAGGAGATTAAATTTCTTCCTAGAAATTGACAACTTCCAGAAGTATTTTTTCTTTCCACTCTGTCTCCAGCGTAGTCAGCATCACAGAATCCAACTAATTTGAAATCATCAGATTTTCTGTAACACAAACCCACATTAGAAGTACCTTTCAGATACCTTAGAATCCTCTTGACAGCTGTCAAGTGTGATTCTCTAGGATCTGATTGGAATCTAGCACACAGACAAACACTGAACAATATGTCAGGTCTAGAAGCAATAAGATAAAGAAGAGAGCCAATCATACCTCTGTAGAGCTTCTGGTCTACTTTCTTACTTACCTCTTCCTTGCCAAGTGAGCTAGTAGGATGCATTGGAGTCTTTGTCAGCTTGCTGTCAGACATGTTGAATTTCTTCAGAAGTTCTTTAACATACTTTGTCTGATGTATGTAGGTGCACTCTGGAGTTTGATTAACTTGGATTCCTAGAAAGAATCTGAGTTCTCCCATCATGCTCATTTCAAATTCTGCCTGCATACATGTAGCAAACTCCTTTCCAAGCATAATATTTGTTGATCCAAAAATAATATCATCTACATAAGTTTGGCAAATTAGAATATCTTTCTTAATTGTTTTACAGAATAGTGTTGTATCCACTTTGCCTCTGATGAAATTCTTCTCCAGAAGAAAATTGCTCAATCTCTCATACCAAGCTCTGGGAGCTTGTTTTAATCCATATAGAGATTTCTTTAATTTGAAAACATGATCTGGAAATTTTTCATTTTCAAAACCAGGAGGTTGGTGGACATAAACTTCTTCTTCTATAATACCATTAAGAAAGGCACTTTTAACATCCATCTGATACAGAGTGATGTTATTTTGTGCAGCAAAGGAAATAAGAAGGCGTATAGATTCTAACCTTGCCACTGGAGCATATGTCTCAGTGTAATCAATACCTTCTTGCTGACTGTACCCTTGAGCAACCAGCCTTGCCTTATTCCTCTCAACTTCTCCTTTCTCATTTAGCTTATTTCTGAAGACCCATTTTGTACCAATTATATTGAATCCTTGAGGTCTTTGAACTAGATCCCATACATCATTTCTGCTGAATTGATTTAGCTCTTCTTGCATGGCAATAATCCAATCATTGTCTTGCAGAGCTTCTTCTACAGAAGATGGTTCAATTTCTGACACTAGTCCAAATAGTGATGCTTCAGATGATCTTAGAAAGGATCTTGTTCTGATGGGATCATCCTTCTTTCCAATAATGACATCCTCTGGATGAGAAACTTTAATTCTGGATGATGATCCTCTGATAGTTGACTCTTCAGAAATGTTTAGATTATTCATCTGAGAAGTTAAGGGAGTAGCATCTGGAGTTGCTTCTGGTTCCTTCACTTGAATTTTGTCTGATTCTGGAACTTCAGAGTCAATAAAGACTACTTCCCTATCTGCAGAGTTATCAACCTGCTTTGGCTTTTCAGAGCCAAGCTTATCATCAAATCTGACATGAATGGATTCTTCCACAATCCGTGTCTCAGTGTTGTATACTCTGTAGCCTTTAGAGCGTTCAGAATATCCAAGCATGAAACACTTCTGTGCTTTGGAATCAAACTTGCTCAGATTTTCCTTAGTGTTCAGCATATAGCAAATACATCCAAAAGGATGAAAATATGAAATGTTGGGCTTTTTGTTCTTCCACAGTTCATAAGGAGTCTTCTTCAGAAGAGGTCTAACAGACACTCTGTTCTGAATGTAACAGGCTGTATTGATTGCTTCTGCCCAAAAATGTTTTGCCAGATTTGTCTCATTGATCATGGTTCTGGCCATTTCTTGCAAGGTTCTGTTTTTCCTCTCTACAACCCCATTCTGTTGTGGAGTTCTAGGACAGGAAAAATCATGAGCAATGCCATTTTCAGAAAAATATTTTTCAAAATATTTATTTTCAAATTCACCACCATGATCACTTCTGACTTTTATAATTTTGAAATTCTTTTCATTCTGGACTTGCTTGCAGAAGTCAAAGAACACAGAATGTGACTCATCCTTGTGTTTTAAGAACTTTACCCATGTCCATCTGCTAAAGTCATCAACAATGACTAATCCATACTTCTTGCCTCTGATGGATGCAGTTTTCACTGGTCCAAACAGATCAATATGAAGTAGTTCTAGTGGTTTAGAAGTGATAACGCGAAATCATATCGTTTATTTGGCTTGATTTACATGCATTTATTTGTGACTTTTATTAATTTATCTTGATTTATGTTCTATTATATGATTAATTTACTTCGTTTTGCAGATTGGGGAGAATTTGGACTAAAGAAAGAAAAGGAGAAGAAACAGATGAAAAACGGATGAAAAATAGATGAAAAACAGCAGATACGGATTCTGCTGCTGTGACGACCGTCACAGGTCCATGACGACCGTCATGCGTGTGACGACCGTCACATTTCATGACGACCGTCACGCAGACAAAAAATGCAGAATCAGAATTCACGATCAATCTCAACTTAAATCCTTCCTACACTTTCTCCACTCACTGCCCACTACTGGAAGTTACTACACTTTCTCCACTCACTGCCCACTACTGGAAGTTACTACCACTTTCTCCATATCTCACGCATGATCTCAGGAAGTTGAGATAAGAAACATCTCCTATAAATAGACAAGAGATTCACAAAGAAAGGGGTGGATTCTTCATCCCGAAGTTCTGCCAAAGTTCCATCAAAGTTATTTATCGTTACTTTTATTTTCTTTTCCATTTTCCTTCAGTTCAGAATATTGTATTTTCTTCCTGTACCTTTTATTTCTCGCCAAAGTAGAATCCTGCCGACATTGTGGGGGACTACCCAAGGATTTGAGATCAGTACAATTTACAAGTTTTTATTAATTGAATTACTACTTTATTTCTGTTATGATGCACGCTTTATTATTCCGTTGTTTATGTCTATTTCCATTCGCATTAATTATCATGTCTAGCTAAGTTAGTTTTATCGGCATGTAACCGAATTAGTAGGATAGGATTCGATAGTAACCGGCATCTTCCCTTTTTACAAACAACCTTTCTGGCCGTAGTGTTTAAATTTATTTACTGAATAAACTTCGTCGCGAAAGCGAGAACTTATTTAAAAGTAGTTTTGCCACGAAAGTGGGAAATTAATTAAGGTACGAACCAACAAGCGAAAGCTGCGGCAAGACCAGATAGTAAACACTAGGCATTTGTTTTAATAACAGCGAAAGCACTTTAAAATGGATTAGAACCTAGAGATTTCCAAAAAGTAGTTTTAACCCCGAATGGGACAGCGAAAGCGTACATTCGGCCCTTAGAATTATGACTAGCGTCAACAACCATCGTGAGACGAAAGTCTTCAGATCACTATTTTCTTCTGAACAATGTTTGCAAAGAGTAAGAAGCATCGGTGACCTGTCGAATCCCAGATAACTAAGTCTTTGCATACCGATATCCTTTACCGCATTTCTCTAAACCAATTTTCTTTATTTCTTTTGCATTTAATTTCATTCGCATTCAATTTTCCTAATTCCAATAGCCTTAGCTTTACGCCGTAATAATAGATAACGGTAGATTGACATTGGTCTCTGTGGGTTCGACAATCTTTTATATTACTTCGATATTTCCGTGCACTTGCGGAGCGATCAAGTTTTTGGCGCCGTTGCCGGGGGCCAACAGTCAATATTGTGATTCCGTTGTTGTATAGTATAGAATAAGGCACTCTTATCTAAATCATTATGTATAACCCATATTTCCCTTATAACTACCACCCTCCATATTATAACTACCACCCCCAATATTTCGAGGAACCACAAATTCCGCTTAAATCCGACCTCGAAATATTATTAGAAGATTTCAATACTACGCACTCTCACCCAAATTCCCTCTATGATGACGACTCCCAATGTTTTGAGGAAACGCAAGATTTTGATACATCCAACCTCGAACTACTACTAGAAGAATTCAATGAGACGTCTACTCACTCTAGGATAGAATCTATGATGGAGCGCTTTGTGGAAACACAAACTTTTCAAAACGAAGATTTTAGAAAACAACATCTCCAAATTAATGAAGACCTTAGGCAGATAAACGTTATTGTCGATTCCCTCGCAACTCACAGCGATACTTTGGAGACTCAAACCTCCCTGCTTAGACAAACACCTCTAGGACCCTTCCTAGAAGGACATGTGAATGTTGTAACAACCGTTAATGAAGAACAAATAGAAGATCCTAGGGAGATTGATGATGAGCCTGAGGAGAGTTTTGGTGAGAAAAGCATACATATTGAGAAAAATCCACCGACACCAACCGAAAGGGAGGTTGTCGAAGAGGTAGAGAAGGAAGCACGTATCGTTGCTCCTCCTCCCTATACCCCACCTATTTCTTTCCCACAAAGGTTTGCAGAAGTTAAGGTAGACTCCCAATCCAAAACATATGTGGAGGTATTGAAAAATATACACACCAATGCACCTTTGTCTAAGGCCCTTCATAGAAAAAGAAAATTCAAGAACCGTGAAACTAGGGTCATTATTACTGTTAAAAGGGTACAATTAACTTTTGAGGTGGTGGATGAAATAACAAAGCCCAAATTTGAAAAGCTGATACGCAGAATAGATCCAGAACCACCACCACGCGTTCAAAACAAGAAACCACCCTACAGAAGAAAGAAACGAAAAGGTGAGGGATATGAGAGATGGCTTGATAAGTGGCCATGGAAACCGAAGACTATTCAAAGTTCGATCGAGGAACCATTCTCGAAAGAACCACCGTGAGTACTTGCACTCCTTAGCCGTCGAGCTATCGACGCTAAACAAAGCGCTGTGTGGGAGGCAACCCACAAGGTCTTTATTTTAATTTGTTTGTTTAAATCGGCAGAAAATAAAGAAATGTATCGCTTGTTACGCTTTAGCTATATCTAGGCGAAAACTCTCTAGATGACGATCTGAGAAGATGAGCTATGCCCACGGACATTCCTACGAGTGTCGCTGCTGGTGGGAACACTTATGATGAGTACTTCCTCTTGACGCGAGCAACATGATGAGCTGGTTCGAGAATT
The DNA here is from genome assembly GCA_963859935.3 of Lathyrus sativus. Classification (NCBI taxonomy): domain Eukaryota; kingdom Viridiplantae; phylum Streptophyta; class Magnoliopsida; order Fabales; family Fabaceae; genus Lathyrus; species Lathyrus sativus. Next base: position 157,473,882 of record OZ012738.1, on the reverse strand, counting down.
ACACAAACAAAGTATCTCAAAATGCCCGCCACCGAAGTAGAAGTGATCAACAAAGACAAGGATAGCAAGAGCAGTAGCATTCATACAGGTTCTATCTTTCCTTTTCCACCTTTTACTGAAACATTGAGGACAATGTTTGGTTTAAGTGTGGGGGAGGAACTCTATCGCTTTCATTTTATTGCCTTTTAGTTTGATTTATTGTTTTTATCTATTTTTAATGCTATGTCAAAATCTTTGCATGTGCTGTCGAGTCTTTATGAGTGGTTTCCGCCTGTTATTCAAACTTCCCCAAAATTTCAAAATTTCAAAATTTTAACCTCCAACAAAAACTTTTTGATTCATGACATGGTACTCTGAAAGTATATAGGTTGTTTAGGCTATGTTAGAAAAACTTGGGAAAGTTTTGATAAAATTGATATCGTCCTGACAACCTTAACCCCCTAAATATGCAAAATAAATTTGAGTACCCATTATGCCGAGACCTTAAAACTCCAGGTTCTTGTAGTAATCTCTAAGTAGTTTATTTAAGCAGTCAGCACCATCCTAAACACACTAAGTAAGAAACCGATGCAAATAAGTGTATGATCTCTAGGTTAAAATGAGAAAACTAAGAAAGAAAAGAAAAAAAAAATTATGAAGAAAAAGACATGTTCCTTCTAAGTTAGGTGCTCCTCACCCGAGCACTTAGCCTAACGGTACAAACTCTTTAAGTTCAATTGATGCTTAAGCATATTTGCAGAAAAAAATGAAATAATAATGAGATCGTAGTCACTAACAGGTCTACTTGCCATGAATGTGTATGGATAACGGGCTTAATGTGATTGCACTATAATGAAATGGGGTGAAAGAGAGCATGAGTTATAGGTTGAGTTATAATGGCATGATTCCGATTGGTTTGCATAAGTAGGGAGTTTTTGAAATTGTGTCGTTATGATATCCTTGGTATTAATATTTAGTACCTATCGATCTAACATTAGCCTAGCAGCCACGTATGATTAAAGTTTCGTCGTGACTTTGTTTTGAACTATGCTTATTTCTTTTTACTGTGTTGGTCGATTGCTTGAGGACAAGCAATGGTTTAAGTGTGGGGATGTTTGATAACGCGAAATCATATCGTTTATTTGGCTTGATTTACATGCATTTATTTGTGACTTTTATTAATTTATCTTGATTTATGTTCTATTATATGATTAATTTACTTCGTTTTGCAGATTGGGGAGAATTTGGACTAAAGAAAGAAAAGGAGAAGAAACAGATGAAAAACGGATGAAAAATAGATGAAAAACAGCAGATACGGATTCTGCTGCTGTGACGACCGTCACAGGTCCATGACGACCGTCATGCGTGTGACGACCGTCACATTTCATGACGACCGTCACGCAGACAAAAAACGCAGAATCAGAATTCACGATCAATCTCAACTTAAATCCTTCCTACACTTTCTCCACTCACTGCCCACTACTGGAAGTTACTACACTTTCTCCACTCACTGCCCACTACTGGAAGTTACTACCACTTTCTCCATATGTCACGCATGATCTCAGGAAGTTGAGATAAGAAACATCTCCTATAAATAGACAAGAGATTCACAGAGAAAGGGGTGGATTCTTCATCCCGAAGTTCTGCCAAAGTTCCATCAAAGTTATTTATCGTTACTTTTATTTTCTTTTCCATTTTCCTTCAGTTCAGAATATTGTATTTTCTTCCTGTACCTTTTATTTCTCGCCAAAGTAGAATTCTGCCGACATTGTGGGGGACTACCCAAGGATTTGAGATCAGTACAATTTATAGGTTTTTATTAATTGAATTACTACTTTATTTCTGTTATGATGCACGCTTTATTATTCCGTTGTTTATGTCTATTTCCGTTCGCATTAATTATCATGTCTGGCTAAGTTAGTTTTATCGGCATGTAACCGAATTAGTAGGATAGGATTCGATAGTAACCGGCATCTTCCCTTTTTACAAACAACCTTTCTGGCCGTAGTGTTTAAATTTATTTACTGAATAAACTTCGTCGCGAAAGCGAGAACTTATTTAAAAGTAGTTTTGCCACGAAAGTGGGAAATTAATTAAGGTACGAACCAACAAGCGAAAGCTGCGGCAAGACCAGATAGTAAACACTAGGCATTTGTTTTAATAACAGCGAAAGCACTTTAAAATGGATTAGAACCTAGAGATTTCCAAAAAGTAGTTTTAACCCCGAATGGGACAGCGAAAGCGTACATTCGGCCCTTAGAATTATGACTAGCGTCAACAACCATCGTGAGACGAAAGTCTTCAGATCACTATTTTCTTCTGAACAATGTTTGCAAAGAGTAAGAAGCATCGGTGACCTGTCGAATCCCAGATAACTAAGTCTTTGCATACCGATATCCTTTACCGCATTTCTCTAAACCAATTTTCTTTATTTCTTTTGCATTTAATTTCATTCGCATTCAATTTTCCTAATTCCAATAGCCTTAGCTTTACGCCGTAATAACAGATAACGGTAGATTGACATTGGTCTCTGTGGGTTCGACAATCTTTTATATTACTTCGATATTTCCGTGCACTTGCGGAGCAATCAAGAAGTAGAAACAACATTTTTTGATTTGAAAGATATTTTTGAAAACTTCCCTTTCTGGCCTGCTTCACAAAGAGCATCTGAAGTGAACTTCAGATTAGGGAGTCCTCTGACAAGATTAAGTTTATTAATCTGAGATATACGTCTCATATTAATATGGCCTAATCTTCTATGCCAGACCCATTGCTCATCATTAACAGACAAGAGGCATTTAACATTTTGAACTTTAAGTTCTGAAAGATTTATTTTATAAATGTTGTTTTTCCTCTTACCACTAAATAGGATAGAGCCATCCTTCTGACTAATAGCTTTACAACATTTTTGATTAAAGGTAATATCATAACCATTGTCACTTAATTGACTTATGGACAATAAGTTATGCTTTAACCCTTCAACAAGTAAAACATTAGTAATAGAGGGAAGTTTACCATTTCCAATAGTGCCAGATCCAATGATCTTGCCCTTCCGGTTCCCTCCAAACTTCACGTCACCTCCAAATCTAAGTTCCAGGCTTTGGAACATTGACTTTTCTCCTGTCATGTGTCGTGAGCATCCAGAGTCCAGGTACCATGATTGGTGTCCTGACCTTGCTGCTAAGAACATCTGCAACAGGAATTATTTTGTTTTTAGGTACCCAGATCTTCTTGGGTCCTTTGGGGTTAGTTGGTTTGTAGGTTTGTCTAAACTTCTGTTTTTCAACGTAATGTTTATTCTGACTTGCCTTGGGTTTAAACACATAAGTATTCTTCTCAGAGCTTGTGTGTTTAATGTCATTCAAGTGACCAAATTTAAATTGAGAATACAGAGGTGTCTTCTTGATAAAAAGTTTGTCAACAGGTTTTGGATTGCTTCCAGATTAAGATTCATATCCAATACCTCTTCTGTTGTTTCCACTAACACCATAGATCATAGAAGCCATCTTGCTTCTGTCTATGCTCTTAGTAAGAAATCTCTGAAAGCTAGAGTCATATTTTTCTAAAATATTTTCACATGACTTAGTCTCAGATTCAGATTCTTGTTGAGTTATTTCAAAGTCATTTTTGATTTTCAGATTTATTTCTTTTTGCTCAACAAGTTCTGTTTTCAGAAGATCAATCTCAGATTCAAGATTGCTTTTCAGCTTCTTGTATTTGAGTTTGATATTGTTATAACTTTTAAGAACTTCTGTTAAAACTTTTATGAGTTCTTCTTTGGTAAGTTTAGCCATTACCTCTTCTGCGTCATCATCAGATTCAGATTCTGATTCATATCCTGAGGTACCTTCCTCTTGATCCTCTGTGCTGGCCATCAGTGCAACATTGGCACATTCTTCTTCTGATTCAGAAGATGATTCAGATTCATCTGAGTCATCCCATGTTGCCATCAGAACCTTCTTCTTTTTGTTAAACTTCTTCTTGGGTTTTTCTTTCTGAAGTTTGGGGCAATCATTCTTGTAGTGCCCAGGTTCTTTGCACTCATAGCACACAACTTCTTTCTTGGCAGATCTTCTGTGTCCAGAAGATTCCTTTCTATTATCAGATCTTCTGAAGTTGTTGAACTTCTTTCCCTTGTGCTTCCAGAGTCTGTTGATCCTTCTGGACAACATGGATAACTCATCTTTTTCTTTAGAAGAAGATTCTTCAGAGCTTTCTTGAATGACCTGCAAAGCTTTAGCAGTTTTGTTAGATTTTAATGCAACAAATTTACCTTTTTCTTTCTTCTGAGGTTCATCTTCCTCAAGCTCAATCTCGTGACTCCTCAGTGAGTTGATGAGTTCTTCTAGAGAGATCTTGTTCAGATCTTTAGCCATCTTCAAGGCAGTCACCATTGGTCTCCATCTGGTAGGCAGACTTCTGATGATTTTCTTTACGTGATCTGATGTAGAGTATCCCTTGTCCAGAACTTTCAGCCCAGCAGTGAGTATCTGAAATCTGGAGAACATGGCTTCAACAGATTCAGAGTCTTCCATTTTGAAGGCCTCATACTTCTGGATCAGAGCCAGAGCTTTTGTCTCCTTAACTTGAGAATTTCCCTCATGAGTCATTTTTAGGGATTCAAACATATCAAAAGCAGTCTCCCTGTTTGTAATTTTCTCATACTCTGTATGTGAAATTGCATTCAATAATATAGTCCTGGCTTTGTGGTGATTTCTGAAATCTTTCTTCTGAGCATCTGTCATAGATTTTCTGTCAATCTTCTTGCCATTCCCATATGTGGGATGGACATATCCATCTATGACTAGATCCCATAGATCAGCATCATATCCTAGGAAAAAACTCTCAATTTTGTCTTTCCAGTAGTCAAATTTCTCCCCATCAAACATTGGGGGTTTGGTGTTGATCCTATCCCTTTCTTCATATTTATTGTTAATATTGGACATTGAATTATCAGCCATGGTAACAAATAAATATATATCAAAGTATTTCTCTCTGGATCTTTACTGACACTGTTAAGTGGTAGCACACTCAGAACCGGAGCTTTGATGCCAACTGAAGGTGAGATAATACTTAGAAGGGGGGGTTGAATAAGTATGAAAGATTAAGACTTAAAATAATCACACAATTATTTTTATCCTGGTTCGTTTAAACAACTACTCCAGTCCACCCTTCCTAGAGTGATTTGCCTTTCTCAACAAGGACTTAATCCACTATTAAATCAAACTGATTACAATAGTAACACCTAAGAACAACTGTTCTTAGTCTTCTCAAGAGCTACTGATTCCAACTGAATCCTCTTAAGGAAAAACCTTTACAATCAATGTAAATTAAATACAAGAGTATTAATGCTTCTATAAAGCTTTTATCACAACAGTGATTTTTCTCTTAAGTTTAAGTACAAGAAATTCTAAGAAGAATATGAAATAATGAGAGCTTAGAATAATATGATTTCTTTTAAGCAAATTGTGTAACTGAAGAATGTGGTGGAGTTCTCCTTTTATAGGCAGCTGATCCAAGGATGTTGAGCATTGAAAAGAGAGTCCCAAAAAGGTCTGAGCCTTTTTGTCTTCACATCAAGTGACCTTTCCTTGAAGTAGATAACACAGAAAAATCCTTTTTGTCTGTGTAATTGTGTCTAGCACAAATGAGGAAAGAGACGTTGATTTACTCCAACGGATATATTCTTGAATATTTCTTCTTCAGTTTTTAGCAAGTTCTTCAGAGTCTGAATGGATCAAAGTCTTCAAATGATATTCAGAACTTTGCTGTATCAGAGTCTTCTGCAGCATGTGTGCTTTCAGCGTGTTGATCATCAGAGCATATTTGACACAGAACTTCAGTACTTGGCAGCGTTAGTACTTTCAGAAACTTCTGTAGAACTATGCTTTGAGAAACTCTTCAAACAATATTCTTCTTTGCTTCAGATGCTTCAGCTTCAGATGCTTCTGACTCAGAATGTTCTGGATCTTCTTGCTTCAGATCCTTCTGGAGACTACGCTCAGGATCTTCTGTAAAGAGCAATCAGATTCTTCTGTAAGATGCATCTGGCGCTTCAGAGTCAGGATAACTTCTTGTATACAATACAAATTTGCTTCTAGAGAGTTAATTTCATTTCAATCTGCAGTAAAACTCTCAAACAAATTTTAGAGTATATAATTCTTAAATATAAAATTTCCTAACAGTTATCATCAAAACAAAGAGTTATTATTAAGAACCAATCTGTGTTCTAACAACTTGCTCATTAATATAGCCATTTAAGAACACATTTTTCGCGTTCATTTGAAATAACTTGAATTCGTTGGTGCAAGCATAGGCTAGAAGAAAACGTATACGGGTTATCATCCCTATAAGATTTACTAGATTAGGAGTAACCGAGGAAGATACCCTCATCGGCTTTTGCATCAAACTTATAAAGATTTCTCTTTCCAGTGTTCAAAATAAAGCATTTACATTAAAAAATGTGTAGATGATAAACATTAGGTTTTCTACCCCTAAGTATTTCATAAGGAGTTTTGTCTAAAATAGGACATACAAGAATCTTATTCAAGACATAACAAGCCATGTTAATGACATGGGCTTAAAAATACTTTAGTAGATTACCTTCAATAAGCATAGTCCTTTCCAACTCCTCTAAAATACAATTTTTGTGCTCCACAACACCATTCTGTTGTGGAGTTCTAAAAGCGGAAAAGTTATACTCAATGCCATATTTATCATAATACTTCTCAAAGATAAGGTTTTTAAATTCTCCTCCATGATCATTTCTAGTGGAAACAATTTTCAAATTCATCTTATTTTGGAACAATATAGCAAATTGTTTAAAAGCCGGATAAATATCATCTTTACTAGACAAAAACATGACCCAATAAAATCTAGAGTAATCATCTACAATCACACCATAATAGTTACCACATATTCTTTTGGTCCTTGAGGGACCAAAAAGGTCCATATGAAGAAGCTTAAGGGGTCTCGAAGTAGAAACAATGTTTTTGATATAAAAGAGATTCTTGTTTGCCTCCTCATTTGACACGCTTCACATAATGGTCTTTTGTAAACTTCATTTTTGGTAGACCAATTACTAAATCTTTTGAGGTCACTTTGTTTAGTAAGTCAAAGTTGATATGAGCTAAGCGTATATGCCATAGACAAGAGTTTTCACTCATGGTAGCTAGACACTTAGTTTCAACCAAGAATACATCATCTAAGTTAAGCATATAAGTGTTATTAACCCTTAAGCCATTAAACATACATTCCTTCTTGTCATTATGTACGAATAAGAAACAAGTATTTGAAAAAGTAAATTTAAAACCCTTGCCGCAAAGTTGAATAATTCTAAAGAGGTTATGTTTAAGACCATAAACTAGCACAACCTCAGAGATATTAGTAGATGAAGGATTACCTACACTACCTTTTCCGAGTAATTCTCCCTTGTTGTTATCTCCATAAGTGACGAACCCCTTCTTATTTGGCACAAAGTCAATGAATAGAGATATATCACCCATCATATGTCTTGAGCATCCACTATCAAGATACCACATCTTTTTCGTAAAGTCAAGATATTCAACCTATAGAATCAAACAAGAGAAATAGGTACCTAATTTTCATTGGGTCCTTGAGAGTGAGTGAAATCAAAGTTGCATTTAGGAAACCATTGAACGATTCCTTTAGGGACAAAAAGTCTCCTAAATTTTCACTTTTCAATAGTATGACCTTTCTTGCAATAATAATGACAAGTTGTGATGAGATGTACTCTTGCTATTTGAGTCCTTATGCACATATTTATGCTTTCTATTTAAATTATTCAAATATTTTTCACACTTATAAGGATCAACAGCAAATGTAATCTTAGGTTGTAAGGCTTTGTTGAATTTGACTTGAAGAGTATTAACCTCTTCTTTCCAATTGGGATGATGTTCACAACCAAACCTTGAAGTTCTTACATCCTAATTCTTGTCACTTTGAATATTGTTGTAGCCCAAAATTTGCCCAACCTTTTCTTTACTTGGCTTATCTTTTCACTGCATTGTTCTAGCATTTGCATTTGCATATCATTGTTCATTTACATGGGATCAAGAGGTGTGCATAGCAATAGGAGGTTTGTCAAAAGGTTCCAAGCAAGCATGAGTGCTCATCAAGTCATCAGAAGCTGGTCAGAGCTCTTTGAGAAAGTGAATGGATGTATATTGCTTATCTCCTATCTTGGAGGCCAATTGAGGATCATCTGAGGATCAAAAATTCATGGATATGGATATGGGATATTGTGAAGCTCATTGAGTGCTTTGAGAGCCATTGTGGAGATTATGCAAGTTTTTATATCATGTGCAAGAGGTTGCAGTCAAAGGATTGCACACCTAGGGCTTCATCTGCCTAGTGCAAGATCCATTGTGGATTTGAAGGAGATTAAGACTTAGTTCTAAGTCTTAAGAGTCATGGATAGTTGTGTTGAGGCATCTAAGATGTTATTTCAAGATCAATTCAAGAATAATCAAGAGTGAGTGAAGTTACTAAATTAGGGTTTCAGAGGTTTGTCAGTGTAAAATCCCCTGTCTAGTGCCTAACTTCAAGACCACATATCTCAAGATACAAGTTTCATCTCACTTTGACATAAACATAAGACTTTTAGAGCATGTTCTTAAATTTATTTTGAGTACTAGAACTCATCCATTGGGTTTCTAGAACTCAAGTTATGATGTTGGCAAATTATAGGTCTTAAATGAATCATATTTTTAGTCAACAAAAGTCAACCAACTTCCAAGGCACTTTTGACCTATAACCATGTTTCTCCTTAACTTTTGATGAACATGAAAGTTGTTCCTCGTGATCTTAGCTTTCCAAAACGTTCTAGAAGTCCTTCATCTCATTTGTGGAACTCAAGTTATGAAGCTTGCAAGGCAGGGGTATTTTGGGAAAGTGAGATTATAGGTCATTTTCATTATAGGTCCTTTTCATGATCTTAAGCACTTCAAATGAAACTTTCTCCAACATGAAGGTTACTCCAAATGGTCTCAATTCCATCATGGACCACCAAATTGTCATGAACTTGGCAAAGATTTGGAAATTGGTGAAGAAAACCAAGTGAAATTTGGATTTAAAGTCATCAATTAAATTGATTAAGTTTGAGAACGTTTTCATGCCATGTTTGTGCCCATTTTGATTCATATTTGTTCAACAAGCAAGATGCACCAAGAAAATTTGAGGTACAATGTGAAATGCACGTGCAATTCAAGTTTACTTCAAGTAGAAGTTTCACATCAAATATCCATCATTTGATCAAATTAAGGGGAGATTTCAATCCACATGATCCATACACATTGCCAGTAGTGGATTCAAATAAAATTCAGGTGTAATTGGAGGGAATTTACGTGTGCATGAAGCTTCCATTTCCAATTTGGACATTTCAAAATTACACTCCACTAAGGCCATGTTGGGCCTCCAAATCACTCTAGATCCATTACATAAAAGCTTCAGATGAAATTTGAAGCTTCATTCAGGCATTTTCGTGGGAAATTGAGGAGATCACAGTTGGAAATTTCAAGAGCAAAGTGAAAAGTGGAAACTGAGATTCAAGCCAATTCAGGCCAAATCAAAGCAAGCAACATCTTCAGTAAACTTACTTGAGTGATTCTACAACGTTTTTCCTCAAGCTCAACTGCATTAGAAGCTCCAACAGAGAGTCTCTGTTAGGTATTCTTCTTTTCCAAAGTTCTCGTATGATATGCATCACTTCCACTCCATTTTTGTTACAAACTGAAGACCTACATGTGTAGGCAAATTCTGGATAATTACTTGACGTATTTGATGAACTTTCAGTTTTGAGCATGAATCTTTGATCGTTTGATTTGCTCTAATTATGCATGATAAATGAATTTGATTGGTGGATTCGTGATCTACATAGCATGAGCTTCATTTTGGTATTAAATTTCGCGCAATTTGATGTTGTTTTGGACCTGCAACTCTGGCTGCATGGCTGGAGAAGATGACCGGAGACTGTATCTCCGTCGTCTGGTTCTCTTTCCGTTTTGCTTGCGCGTCATGCCATGTGTGCCTTGGACTTGTTTGTGAAGGCAAAGTATCTACCAACACAAGCGTGCCTCTGGTTTTTGATGATGACAACTTGCTAAGAGATATCCTTCTTTCGTTTAAATCATTCACGCTACTTATGATTCAATTTTTACAATGACGTAATGCACAAAAAGCTGTAGAAATTTATGTTTTTGCAGATTTTTGAACCATGAGCCGACCATACCGTCAGCACACAGTTTCATTCAGTTCACACGGCTCAGCGCATGAAGGTCATGCGTCGACCGTTAACTTGGCGCATGCAGGTTTAAGAATCAGACGGCTCAGCGCATGAAGATCATGCGTCGACCGCTGACTCGGCGCATGACAGTTTGAGTGTCACACGGCTCAGCGCACGCCGACCCTATGGTCGACCGTTCGCGCGCAGAAACAGAAATTCTGCTATGTTTCATTGATCTGTCAACTGTCCGTTTTGTATATTACTATAAATAGCTGTCTTTTCAATTTTAACAAAGAATTTTTTTGAAAGCATTGTGAGAAAGTGTTCAGGTCAAGAAACGTGAAAGAGGTGCATCAGTGTTCTTCATCTTCATCGTTCAATCAACTCACAAATCCTCAAATTACAGATAATCAATTTTTTGCTGCGGTTTGTGGTTTGCTCGACGGTGATAAGGTTCGAACGCGTGATTGAAGATCCGGTTCGAGTGGAAGCTGGTGCAGGTGTTTCTTGGGAGAAAACCTTTGAGGTTTTACCTATCAAGACTACAGGTTTTGAAGGCTTTTGTTACGGAATCGTCGGTTCAACAATCAAGCGAGTGCGAAGGTGATTGATTAGCGGAAGGTTGATCAATCTAGTAGCTAGGGCGTTGAAAGGTTGAAGACGTTCCGGGTTCAATTTGGGTGTGTCTAAGATCAGCCGTGCCGAAGGTTTGATCAACGGAAGAGTTGTCAATAAGGTGGCTGCAATCGGAGGTCATTCACATCAAATTGGAGGACTTGATTCATCTTGAATCAAGGGGCAAGAAGTGGTAGAAATTATCAGCAACATTAAGATTGTTTGTATCAATTGTCTATCGATTCTTGTGTATAACTGTTCTACCAAACAGGTGATATCTATTCAATACATATCTCAATTCTCATTGTAGAATTGAGGGCAGACGTACCCCAACGCGAGGACGACTGGGGGAACTGCGTCATCAAATCTTGTGTTCCTTTATTTTCTGCATTTTCAATTACAGCTTAAAAATTAAGTGATTCTAGAATAAGTGATTTTGTCAAATTGTAGTATTGATTGAGTGAGTTGGTGAAACACTGTTTTTTAACTACTAAGTACAATAGAAATACTGTACTAAGGCTTTTTCAATCACTCATTCAACACAAATATCATTTAAGGTATTTGTGCACACCAACTGTTCGACAAAAGTGCTGAACTAAAATTGCCTTAATTTTGCTGCTAGTTTTGGTGTAATTTTTGATCATTGGAATAAGGAAATAGTACGAGTGAATCACATCTGAGTTTTGCATAAAAGTGTGTAGTGATTTACTATCCGTTATCGTCTTAAATTCATCTGCTTGACGCATATCCGGCTCTCCAATAGTTGTTCGTTTTAGACTATATTTTCCAAGGCCGCTTCCGCATTTGAAAACAATTTTGAAAACCAATTTTATTGGTAGCGCCACTCAAATTTTTAAAAGGGATCTATTCAACCCCCCCCTTCTAGATCCGTGCCTTAGTCTAACAAGTGGTATCAAGAGCTCCGGTTCTCCGGTGCTTCAAATACAACATTGATAGAATAATGGCTAACGAACCAAAAGGGGCGTACAATAGAGCTCCCGTTTTTAACGGTGAAAATTATAGCTATTGGAAAGACTGTATGCGGGTGCACATTAATTCCATAGATAGAAAGATATGGAACGTTATTCTCAATGGTCCGATTGAAATAACCATGACAAATGAGAATAACGAAGTTGTGCCAAAGCCCGAAGCACAATGGACCGACGACGATGAGCGAAAGTATAATTACGATTGGAAAGCTAAGAACATTCTAATCTCCTCATTAGGTGTAGATGAATACTACCGTGTATCCCATTGCCCTACGGCTAAGACTATGTGGGATGCACTACAAATTGCCCATGAGGGGACAAACGATGTTAAGTTGGCTCGAATCAACACTCTTATACAAGAGTTTGATCTTTTTTTCATGGAGCAAGGGGAAACCATTGCTGACATGCAAAAGAGATTTACTCATCTCATAAACAGATTACATTCACTAGGAAGACCTATTTCCAATGATCTTGCTACTAATAAAGTTTTGAGATGTCTTAGCAGGGAATGGCAGCCGAAAGTGACCGCCATCAAAGAGGCAAATGATCTTACGGTATTAGACCTGACTACATTGTTTGGCAAACTACAAGAGCATGAACAGGTACTCTTGAGTCTTGACCAACATGAAAGGAAAGAAAAGAAGGACAAAGTAAAGATGAGTGAAAAGAAGTCCATAGCTCTTAAGGCTTCTTCCTCGAAGTCTAAAGCAAAAGAGCAAAGTGATTATTCTTCAAGCGACGACGAAGAAGAAGACATAAATGAGGACATGGGGCTGTTCGTTAAACGGTATAACCGGTACGTGAGAAAGAACGGAATCCAACATTCGGAGAAGAACCTGGTAAATTTCCGAAGGCAATCAAGGTTCTCCAAAGATGACAATCAAAAAGGCAAAAAGACTAGAGGAACGTGCTATAAATGTGGAAAGCCCGGTCACTACAAACCGGACTGTCCAATGAACAACAAGGGAAAAGAAAAGGAACAATCAAAGTCACATAAGAGAGCATCAAAGCCTAGGAGGGCGTACATCGCGTGGGAAAGCGACAGTGATTCTTCCTCCTCTAATGAAAGCTCTAGTGATGAAGAAGAGTCCGTGAATCTATGTCTCTCCGCAAATCAGAAAAAGAAAAAGAAACAGGTACGTCACTCTAGATATAATATGTCATCTAATATGTCTCATTCCGAATTACAAACCGCATTCGATGTTTTACACAAGGAAGCAACTGAAGCCTTTAAGAAACTTGATTCTAATAGAAGAATTTTTACATATTTAGAGCACAAAGTCTTAGAGTCCGAAAAGAAATTAGAGGACCTTAAGGCTTCCATTGTGAAAGATAATGAATCGGATTGTAAGGACAATAATAATCCTTTCAACTTTGGTTGTGATACTTGTCATATTTGGCAAGGTGAGGTTAGAAACCTTAAGGCCAAATTAGACAAGGCACTTGAACCTAAAATTACATTTGCAATCGATAAAAAGGATTTTAGAAAAAGTATGATAAACCCATATCAAAAATATGCATATGTAATTAGGGATCAAGCAAGTGAAAGTGATTCTAATGTCGACTTTGTATGCTTTTACTGTTGCAAGAAAGGCCACTCCATTGGTAAATGTCGATTTAGGAGATTTCTTGTTCCTAAAGGCATCTACCAATGGTTGCCCAAACGCAACCGTCTTGTCGCTAACCTATTAGGACCCAATATGCCATTGGGTACCTCCCTTTTCTAAGTTATATTTTGACAGGTGAAATGTGTCGAGTCCACCGAGAGAAGATGGGTTCTTGATAGTGGGTGCTCAAGGCACATGTCTGGAGACATATCCTTATTCATAGACTTCGTGGCTAAGAAGAAAGGGTATGTAACATACGGTGATAACAACCGCGGAGCGATACTAGGTAAAGGTAGTATAGGTAATCCCTCCTCTACTACAATTTCCGATGTGTTGCTTGTCGAAAACCTTAAACATAATCTCCTTAGCATTAGCCAATTATGCGACAAAGGTTACAATGTTTCCTTTTCAAAAGATTGCTGCAAAATTGTGCATGAAAGTGATAAGAAGAATGTGTTTATTGGTTTTAGAGTAAACAATGTGTATATGCTTGACTTGAATGTGGTATCCCCAACAAGCGATCAATGTCTCATATCTATGAGTGAAGACTCATGGCTATGGCATAGGCGCTTAGCGCATGTCAACTTTGACTTACTCAATAAGATTGTCTCAAAAGATCTAGTACTAGGACTTCCCAAAATTAAGTTCACCAAGGATCACCTTTGTGATGCTTGTCAAAAAGGAAAACAAACGAGGATCTCCTTTAAATCCAAAAAGATTATTTCAACAACGAGACCTCTTGAACTACTTCATATGGACTTGTTTGGGCCGTCTAGGATCAAAAGTCTAGGAGGAAACTATTACGGATTCGTAATAGTGGACGACTTTTCTAGGTTCTGTTGGACCATCTTCTTAGTGAGTAAAAGTGACACGTTTGCCGCTTTTGAGAGATTTGCCAAGCTCTCCCAAAATAAGTTAAATACAAACATTGTGTCAATAAGAAGTGACCACGGAGGTGAATTTGAAAATCATTTATTTGAAGAATATTGCGGTAACCATGGCATCGATCATAACTTCTCGGCTCCACGAACTCCTCAACAAAATGGGGTTGTGGAGCGTAAAAACAGAATTTTAGAAGAATTGGGAAGAACAATGATTAATGATAGTGGTTTACCAAAATACTTTTGGGCCGACGCCATTAGTACGGCATGTTATGTTTTGAATAGGGTACTCATCCGCCCCATTCTAAACAAAACTCCGTATGAACTTTTAAAAGGGCGAAAGCCTAATGTTTCTCACCTTCATGTTTTTGGATGCAAGTGCTTTGTATTAAACAATGGAAAGGAAAACTTGGGCAAGTTTGATTCAAAAGCCGATGAAGGCATTTTTCTAGGATACTCGCAATCAAGTAAAGCATATAGGATTTATAATAAAAGATTACTAGCTGTTGAAGAGTCTGTGCACGTTACGTTTGATGAGTCCTATCCGAGAAATGTCGGAAAGGATAGTGTTGTTCATGGTGCAGGTACATCCACAGAAGACATACTCAAAGGTGGCGAAACGGGGATTGATCAACCCGATAGAGTCAAAATTGAGGAGGATAAGGATGCACACCATGAGGTAACTGAGGAAGCTCATCCGCCTACAAACGATGATCTCCCTCAAGCTTGGAAGTCGTGTAAAGATCATCCAATTGACAATATTCTCGGAGACATCACAAAGGGAGTCACCACTCGATCTAAGCTAAGTAACTTTTGTTATCACTTCGCTTTCGTTTCACAAATAGAGCCTAAAAACCCCAAAGAGGCCCTACTCGATGAGCACTGGTTTTTATCGATGCAAGAGGAACTAAATCAGTTTAAAAGAAACGAGGTATGGGACCTTGTCCCTCCTCCGCGAGGCCATCGAGTAATCGGCACCCGATGGGTGTTTAGGAACAAGTTGGACGAAAACGGGGTAATAACCCGTAATAAAGCGAGATTGGTCGCTCAAGGGTATAACCAAGAGGAAGGCATCGACTATGAGGAAACTTATGCGCCGGTTGCCCGACTCGAGGCTATACGCCTTTTACTCGCCTTTGCATGTGCAAAGGATTTTAAGTTATTTCAAATGGATGTTAAAAGTGCGTTCCTTAACGGTCACATAAATGAAGAAGTATATGTGTCTCAACCTCCCGGTTTTGAATCTCATGAATACCCTGAACATGTTTACAAGTTAAAAAGAGCTTTATATGGTCTCAAACAAGCTCCTAGAGCTTGGTATGAACGACTAAGTAAGTTTTTACTTAATCAGGGGTACTCACGAGGAAAGGTTGACACTACACTCTTCATTAAACGTCAAGGAAAGCACTTGATTTTGGTGCAAATCTATGTTGACGATATTATATTTGGATCCACTAACATGAATCTCGTGAGAGAGTTTTCTGACCTCATGCAGGGCGAATTCGAGATGAGTATGATGGGGGAGCTCACATACTTCCTCGGCCTGCAAATTAAACAACTCCAAGAAGGGACATTCGTGAGCCAAACAAAATATTGTTTGGACTTGATCAAGAGATTTGACATGGCAAAATCCAAGGCCATAGACACCCCAATGCCTACATGCGTAAATTTGGATAAAGATGAAAATGGCAAGGACGTAGAGGTAAAACGATATAGAGGTATGATTGGTTCACTTCTCTATCTTACTGCGTCACGTCCTGATATTATGTTTAGTGTGTGCATGTGTGCACGATACCAATCATGTCCCAAAGAATCCCACCTAAAAGCTGTTAAACGAATTCTTCGATACCTGTCAGGTACCCCGAAGTATGGATTGTGGTATTCTAAGGGTAGTGATTGCTCGTTGGTAGGTTACTCCGATTCCGACTTTGCCGGGTGCAAATCGGATAGGAAAAGCACTAGTGGTACATGTCATTTGTTTTCAAACTCCTTGGTTAGTTGGCATAGCAAGAAACAAGTTTCAGTTGCTTTATCAACGGCCGAGGCGGAATACGTTGCCGCTGGTAGTTGTTGTGCTCAAATTCTGTGGATTAAGCAACAACTACTAGATTTCAATCTTAAACTTGAACGTATTCCTATCCTATGTGACAACACTAGCGCTATTAACCTTACCAAAAATCCCGTATTACACTCTCGCACTAAACATATAGAAATTCGACACCATTTTCTTAGGGACCATGTTGAGAAAGGTGATGTTGTATTTGAACACGTTGACACTAAAAACCAACTAGCGGACATTTTCACAAAGCCGCTAGCAACGGAACCTTTCTTTCATATCCGCCGAGAACTTGGCATCCTCGACATTTCGGAACGGGAATAATATTTGCTGATGTTATCTTATTTCATTCAAATAATCATGCTGTTGTACTTCTAACAATTTGATATTCGTGTAAGTATAAGTATGTTGTGTATCAAGCAAATCAGGCATCAAGGTGATATTGTTCTTTCTCTCTCTCTTTGTTTGATAATCCTGTTGATCTCAAATCATATCGCTTATACTACGCTAAATTTGTATGACATCTACTGCATATGTATATAGATATTTTTTTCTTATATGTCATGACATCATTTTTTGCATAGCATGTACCTCTGAATATGGTAAAATACAAAAATCTGCTGTTTGTTGCATATTGAGTCGACCATAACTGGCCGTACTATATTACAAGCCGGATGTATGAACTAAGAGACTCCAAGCGAGGCACCGCGCTCGCCTATGGCTCATTCATTCAGGAAGCTTTAAACTCTGCAGGTATCAATTACCCGTCTTTTCCGTATACTCCAATTTCTTCCGATAAAGAGTTCAGTTCAAAGGTCTTTGCTATGATGGGATATGTGTGGGATCAGTCGCTCAAAAAGTACAGATTTTATCGGCGCTCAACCATGGCTGCAGCTGCCTCCTCGAGTGAAGAAAGTGCTGATGAGTCAGAGGGTGGAGAAGATGAAGAAGCAGAAGGAAGCTCAAGTGAAGATGAAGACAATCAAGGTGACAATGCAGGAGAGGCACAAGAAACCGCTGATGAGACTCAGCTGGACCACGATATTAATGAAGGTCATCAACCATACGTGCCTTCTGAAAACTATCAACAAACATATCAAGATGACAATCAACACAATAACTGGTCTGCCTACTCAAACCAACAGGAAAATGAGGATGAGGAGAATAACCAAGGCTGGGGTGAATGGCAATACACCGGGTGGACCACCCTTGGCAAATTCTATCAGCCGTATCAACCAAGCACTGCAGACCCACCTTCTCCTCAACAACCGTCAAACAATTCGGAGATTTTAGAAATGATGCAGTCGATGCAGTTGGAACAGCGAAATTTTATGACCAATATGCAGGAACAACAGCAAAAATTCATGAGGGATCAAAATGAAAGAATGGCACAAATTCGTTCTGAACTGCATAACCAAAATGAACGGATCAGTGGAATGTCGACTCAGCTGGACGCTCGATTCGAGACTCTAACTCACTGTCATCAAGCTGAAGAGCGCGCCATTGTCGACAGTCTTGACTTTTTGAATAACATCACAGAAGAATTTACTGATCTAGCTCATCCCCAACGCCATCCTCATTACTATGACAGGCGTGGTCGTGGTCGCGGACGTGGACGGGGCTATTAGCATGCGCTCACATGTCATTTGTTGTTTCCTGTTTTGGCTTGCATTCATTTTGTTTTTCTGCCCAAACTCACTATGATTGTTGCTTACTTCTATGTTGCTATCATGACATTTTTGTGGTTCTGTAATCTATTAACTGTTATCTCCATCGTATGTATAACTGTTGTTTACTTCTCATCTGTTGGTATCTCCTTTATGCATGATTCAATGTGTTGTTATTGTGTCACGAGTTTACCTCTTTTTGATGTTGTCAAAGGGGGAGAACCGAGCAGTAGATAGACGATGATTACGACCGCTATAATTGTAAAAGAAATGGGGAGCATACCTATACCTATCACGTGTTGCGTAACAGTAGGTTGCCATCATCAAAAAGGGGGAGAATGTGAAGGCAAAGTATCTACCAACACAAGCGTGCCTCTGGTTTTTGATGATGACAACTTGCTAAGAGATATCCTTCTTTCGTTTAAATCATTCACGCTACTTATGATTCAATTTTTACAATGACGTAATGCACAAAAAGCTGTAGAAATTTATGTTTTTGCAGATTTTTGAACCATGAGCCGACCATACCGTCAGCACACAGTTTCATTCAGTTCACACGGCTCAGCGCATGAAGGTCATGCGTCGACCGTTAACTTGGCGCATGCAGGTTTAAGAATCAGACGGCTCAGCGCATGAAGATCATGCGTCGACCGCTGACTCGGCGCATGACAGTTTGAGTGTCACACGGCTCAGCGCACGCCGACCCTATGGTCGACCGTTCGCGCGCAGAAACAGAAATTCTGCTATGTTTCATTGATCTGTCAACTGTCCGTTTTGTATATTACTATAAATAGCTGTCTTTTCAATTTTAACAAAGAATTTTTTTGAAAGCATTGTGAGAAAGTGTTCAGGTCAAGAAACGTGAAAGAGGTGCATCAGTGTTCTTCATCTTCATCGTTCAATCAACTCACAAATCCTCAAATTACAGATAATCAATTTTTTGCTGCGGTTTGTGGTTTGCTCGACGGTGATAAGGTTCGAACGCGTGATTGAAGATCCGGTTCGAGTGGAAGCTGGTGCAGGTGTTTCTTGGGAGAAAACCTTTGAGGTTTTACCTATCAAGACTACAGGTTTTGAAGGCTTTTGTTACGGAATCGTCGGTTCAACAATCAAGCGAGTGCGAAGGTGATTGATTAGCGGAAGGTTGATCAATCTAGTAGCTAGGGCGTTGAAAGGTTGAAGACGTTCCGGGTTCAATTTGGGTGTGTCTAAGATCAGCCGTGCCGAAGGTTTGATCAACGGAAGAGTTGTCAATAAGGTGGCTGCAATCGGAGGTCATTCACATCAAATTGGAGGACTTGATTCATCTTGAATCAAGGGGCAAGAAGTGGTAGAAATTATCAGCAACATTAAGATTGTTTGTATCAATTGTCTATCGATTCTTGTGTATAACTGTTCTACCAAACAGGTGATATCTATTCAATACATATCTCAATTCTCATTGTAGAATTGAGGGCAGACGTACCCCAACGCGAGGACGACTGGGGGAACTGCCTCATCAAATCTTGTGTTCCTTTATTTTCTGCATTTTCAATTACAGCTTAAAAATTAAGTGATTCTAGAATAAGTGATTTTGTCAAATTGTAGTATTGATTGAGTGAGTTGGTGAAACACTGTTTTTTAACTACTAAGTACAATAGAAATACTGTACTAAGGCTTTTTCAATCACTCATTCAACACAAATATCATTTAAGGTATTTGTGCACACCAACTGTTCGACAAAAGTGCTGAACTAAAATTGCCTTAATTTTGCTGCTAGTTTTGGTGTAATTTTTGATCATTGGAATAAGGAAATAGTACGAGTGAATCACATCTGAGTTTTGCATAAAAGTGTGTAGTGATTTACTATCCGTTATCGTCTTAAATTCATCTGCTTGACGCATATCCGGCTCTCCAATAGTTGTTCGTTTTAGACTATATTTTCCAAGGCCGCTTCCGCATTTGAAAACAATTTTGAAAACCAATTTTATTGGTAGCGCCACTCAAATTTTTAAAAGGGATCTATTCAACCCCCCCCTTCTAGATCCGTGCCTTAGTCTAACATTGTTGACCTGAGCTTGATCAACGGTGTTAATGAGATCTGACTTGCCAGCGTGTTTGTTGACTGCCATGCGTGTTAAGTGATACACAATGTTTCACTTATGGTTTGGTCTTGGGCTCATAGTGCTTTTTGCACCCCCCCCCCCTTTCATTGTGGCCCATTGGTTTTGCCTATTTCTAATTTCTATTTGCACCGTGGCTTTGTTTAATTGTTCTTATTTTATTTCTTTTTTCTGTTTTACTTTAATTCATTTAAAAATAGCTCCTAATACCATAAAATTCCACAAAAATATTTTCAAGACACCTTGAGGTGTTAAATAATTTTTGATGTTTTTATTTTCATTTTTGATTTATTTTAAAATTAAAAATGGAATTAATGGTTGAAGTGGTTTTTAAATTGATTTTCAATTGTTCTTTCTTGTTCATGCCTTGTTCTTGATCCAATCTTTCTCTCCAATGATTGAAACTTTTTTCTCATATCAATGATGAGTTGAAGAGTTTTATAGGATGATTTTTCCCTTGGTTTAGTTCATTTTGGTTTGAATTTTAAGTCATTTTTGTTGACCCTCAACAACCCTCCTTCAAAGTGGAGCATCCTTGTAAATCAAATTCTTTGATGATGCTTTGAAGTGACTTTGGTTGTGATCTTTTGGCCTCTGGTTGCCAACTCTTTGATGAGTATTTGAGATTTTATTTGGTTATTTTTGAGCCTTTTTCCTATTTTTGAGACAACTTGCAAGTCAAGTTACTTCTAAGGGTGGTTCATACTAGTACTTAACCTAGTTTGATTTGGAAATGACACTTGTGAATCCCTTAAGCTCTCAACTCTTCTTGATTCATTTTGTTAACATGTTAAGCTTGTTGGTTGTCAACTTATAGGTCATATAGATGCTTGCTTCTTGTGCTTGAGTTGCATTCTTTTAGGCTTTCCATTTGAAGTTCAAATGTTGAATGTGATTAAGACCTAGGTCTTTCTCTATGCCTATTCTTGCAATTCTCTTGTGTTTGGTTGATCTTTGCTTTGTGAATTATCTCCTATCATCCCAACTTCTGTCCAAGGATCCTTGAGTCTCATTTGAGATGATTTGGTCCCTCCTTTGGAGGTACTTTGAACATGTCATGAATGATGATTCTTTTGAGGACTTTTGTATGCTTTCTTGCTTGATTTCTTTTGTGTGAATTCTTTCTTCCTTTGTTCTTGCATCTTCTCATATGCATGCTTGAGGTTGAGATGTGCTTGTGGAGGCTAATGCCCCACACTTTGTTCCTCCCTCACTTTCATTCTAATTGTGCATTACATGTTTGCATACTTGCATTTTCTTGTGCCTTCTTCTTCTTCTTCTTCTTCTTCTTTCTTCTTTGTCATGTTCCCTCGGGACCTCTAATCTCTCTTGTTTAAGAGAGATTATGATAGACCTTAGATTTGAATCCATACATGATAACATTAGGTATAATTCCCTTTTTATCCCAATCATAGGTACACTTTGCATGAGAACATTAGGTTGAGTCTTAGTCTCCCTTTAGAGTGTCTCTCTCTTCTCATCTTCAAACTTTCTCAAAACATCTAATAAAGGTTAAGGATTGTTGTACGTTACGAGCCTTAAGTACTTGGGAAATGGTGATTGGGGGGCCTCCTCTCAATTATCTAGAGTGTTTAGCGTATGTCCTTTGACGATATGCGATGCATTCGCTCCTAGGTCATAGTCTTTAGTGCAACATGAATTACAAACAATAATCAATGCATTTCTTCTCTAAAAAACACAAAAACAAACTTCAAACTTTTTATCCTTCGGGATCTTAATTTGGAAAGCCTTTTTCATAAAGAGAGTTTTGTTAACTCTTGGTTCTACCGCAAACAGGTAACGCCTAAGTCTCCAATGGTCGAGCTGTATACACCTAACTGCTAGAACTAAGTTTTAACCCTACTCGGGCCTAAAACATTTAAACCAACCGATGGTCTTGTTAGCCCGAACTACGTTTGCTCTGATTTCTCATACCAGATGAGGATACGTAGGCACAAGACGGTGATGTCTTGGCGAGAAACCTTCCCCACTTTCACTTGTAGTTAGCCGAACTACATTGACTCTGACTTTCCCATTGCACGAGGGAATACGTAGGCATAGAGCGGCGATGCTCTATCGAGTCTCTTTTCTTTTCTTTTGTCCCTGAGCCGTAGCTTAGATAGTAAACACCCTTTTATATAGACAACAAAGTGTGGATCCCATCGAGTACGACAAACGTGAGGGGTTGTAACACCTTCCCCTTGCGTAACCGACTCCCGAACCCGAGATATGGTTGTGATGGCTTGTCTTCTCCCGTTTTCGTTAGGTTTTCTCTGATCGTTTCCTTTCCCTCTTCTGGGATAAATAACAAATAGTGGCGACTCTTCTGTCCTTGCCGGCCCCTCTTCGCAGCGATGCGACAAATATCTATCATAGATTTCTTAATAGCTTCTAACTTCCTTTCGGATTCTAGCACTTGAGCTTCTAAGTGTAAAAATACTTTTTTATGTGAAGCTAGCTTGTTAAAAGCTTTTAAGGACTCTTTATGAAGATCTTCAAAGGCTTTTTGTAATTGAAGATAAGATAAGTCATTAGTAGATTCAAGCTTAGAAAGATTTAAATCCAGAAACCCAATTTAAACCCCCATTTTCTTGTATTTCTTGCACCTTCAATTTGTATCAGAGCTTTGGTTTTGGTATTGACTTGTTTAGTCAAACATTTAATCGTGTCAGAAAAAGATCAAGTATCTTGAAATACAAATGGTTCATACTTACAACGATAATGATTATCATGTTGCCAATCTTCCAAGGTTTGATGGAGACAAATCTGATTACTGGCAAGACAGTATATAAAGTTTCTTTCTTGACCATGATGCAGATATATGTGATATGATTTCAAATAGCTACACACATCCTTTTGACTCTAATGGTGTAAGGCTAAAAATAAATCAGATGAATAGGCAGCAAAGAAAGGATCACATAAATCACCATGGATCCAAAAACTCTTTGCTTTACGATATCTGCTATTCAGGGTATGAAAAGATTTCAAATAGAGACTCTGCAAAGTCTATATTTATTTCTTTTAGAATAACTCTTGAAGGAAATTAGCAAATTAAAAATTCAAAGTTTTTGGCTTTTAACCGAAATCTTGTGAATATGTTTTTGCTGAAGAAGATCAGATTTCTCTTCACTCTAGAAGAAAAAAAATCAATTATAGAGAAAGAAATAGAAGTTGTCTGGTGCTGACAAAGACTTAATTTTGTTTTTAGGCTCAAGTAGCAAGGCCACTTCAGAAATAAAGGTCCCAAGCTAAAAAAAGAAACACCTAAGGAAACGTTTTTCATTGATATGAAGAAGGTTCTGATGGCTACATGGGACGACTATGAGGCTTGTGAGGATGACTCTAAAGAAAAGCTAGTTGATGTGGTGCTGATAGCAAGCGCAAAAGAAGCTCTCTCTGAACCAGTATCATAATCTCCATCAGAAACATTATCTAACTCAAACGAGATATCCCAGGGTGCAAGGTTGAAACATCAATCTTGGAACCTGGTACTTGGAAGCTCCCCACATTCAAAGGGAAGAATGTGTCTGCTTTAAGATTTGGAACTTAAGTTTCATAGCCCTGAAGGCTCTGAAGGAAATTAAAAGAATAACATCATCACCATAGGAATTATTGGTAATTGTTCCTCTCCTTCTATCTCTGATATATTTCTCTTATTTTATACTAATATGGCTTGAATAAGTTTGATTACAAAGCACAAACTTGTATTGTGTTATGATACTCTGAATGCTTAAAAGGCTACATAATATCTAACACTGAAACAAGTATTGTATCGAAATCAATTCATGTTATGTTTGATGATAGGATCGACTTTGACAAGTCAAAGCTAGTTGAAAAGTTTGCAGGTTATGGAGGTTAACTTCTCAGTCTTTAAAGGCCAGGAATTTGAAGTAAAAGACTCTGAGAAACACTTAATGCAAAACTGATCAGAGTCAAATGTTGATGTCATTCTAGTGACTCTATGAATACATAGGCTGAGGGTTTCATATTCAAATGAATTTATTATAGAATCAATATAATATGCTTAAATATTATGCCTCTGAACCAGTTATCCTTCTGAAGTCATAACTCTATCTGAGTCAGGATCCCTCTGAGAATTCATGTCATATGGACTATGGATTTAAAGTAATCAAATTTTTCTTTGTGTCTCTAAATTAAGACAAATATCATACAATAATACATCTGAATGTTTGAAAAAGTATTTTGGAATGCTCTATTTCTGGCAAAATTTCAACAACAAGAACAACAATTTTATGGAAATGAAAAATGAAAGAAATCAGTATCAAGATGAAGTTCTCAGATTCTCAGGACTAGAAGGTTATTAGATTAATAAGAGTAACCTTTTTTCCCTATGATAATTCTTCTGCTTTGTGTTTATCTAAGAATCATATTGTGCATTCGGAGTGCTAACCATATTAAGATAAACATTTCATCAAAACCTGTTCAAAAGGATATTTTAAAATTTATTAATACATACCTTAAATGGGATGATATCTTATTAAAAACCCTTGCTAAAAACAAGATTCTTCTCTTTTAGAAGAACTTAAAAGAAAATTCTATCTTGAATGAATGATAATATCTCAAAATATGTAGCATCATAATGGTAAAGTTTGATTATAAGTTGTTTTCCCCTAAACTAGCCAAATATCTATGTGAGTAGGTTGTCTTGGTCAGAAGATTCTGAGTTAGAAATCCTCTAGGATATTTCTGTCTTCTGATCTTTGAAGTTTTTTTTTTTGTTTACTTCAAGAACTTTTGTTATGGCTAAGATGTGTGACAAGTTGTCCCACTATCCGTTTAAGCTGTAAAAAACGCTTGAGATACCTATGGGTAATTATTATTTTCTAGGATAAAATGAAATCATGTTCTAGTGCCCCCTATGTCATTAATTAATTCAAACAACAACGATTATCTCTATTCAATTGTGTCATGTTATACATTTCTTTTCAACTTTCATAGTGACGTTTGTGTTCTCCTTCTCTAGTTTTTCTCTAATATTTGATTCATTCAAATCTTTTACACTTCCATTCTTTCACCTCTTTATAAACCAACTCACTTTCGTTTCCTTTTCATACTCACTCTGTCTATTTTTCCACTCTCATATCCTTCAGCTCCTTTCTTTTTAATGGCTTCTTCTTGCAAAACCTTAAAAGGTGATGAAACCAAGCTTGTTATTATCCTTGAACAAGTAGTTAAATTTGAAGAGTTAAAAGCCTTAGGTTCCAACATACATAGTTTTGTTGCCTCTCAACATTGGGGAAACTACTTTGAGATTCTCCCTGGACCAGTATTTCCTATCCTTGTCAAAAAAAAATTGGGTGAATGCTTTGATTCATTTTATTGATGAGAATGTTCAAGTAATATGGTTTGTTGTCATGAAAACTCTGTCGCAACTACGAAAAACACCCGGCGGAAAACAGAAGAGTCACCACCTTTCGTTATTTATCCCAAAGAGAGGGAAAGGAAACAATCGGAAAAACCTAACGAAAAAGGAAAAGACGAGGTCATCGCAACCAAGTCCTGGGTTCGAGAGTCGATTACGCAAGGGGAAGATATTAACACCCTTCACGTTCGTCGTACTCGACGGGATCCACGCTTGTTGTCTATCTAAGGGTGTGTTTAAACCATCTAGCTAAAGGCTCACAGGACAAAAAGAAAAGAAAAGAGACTCGGCAGAGCATCGCCGCTCTGTGCCTACGTATTCACTCGTGCAATGGGAAAGTCAGAGTCAATGTAGTTCGGCTAACTACGGGCGAAAAAAAGGGGGAAGGTTGCTCGCCAAGACATCGCGTCTTGTGCCTACGTATCCTCATCTGGTATGAGAAATAAGAGCAAACATAGTTCGAGCTGACACGAAACCACAGGTTGATTAGGTGTTTTAACCGAGTAGGGTTAAACCTTCGCTCCAGCAGTTATGGACAAAGCCTGTTTGCGGTAGAACCGAAGCTTAACAACACTCTGTTTACGAAAAAGGTTTTTGATTAATCCCGAAGGAAAAAGGTTTGAAATCTTGTTTGTGTTTTTAGTGAAGTGAATTAATTTGGTTTGTGATTCACGTTGCACTAAAGACTATGACATAGGGGCGAAGGCGTCACGTATCACCCCCAAACGGGACGTATACTAAACACTCTAGATAAGCGAGAGGATACCCCTCACTCATCATTCCCCATGTAGCTTAAGGCTTGTAGCGCATAATGTTCATCGCCTTTATTAGATGGATTAGAATTGTTTTGAGATGAGAAAGAGAGATGCACGGAAGGTCTAAGGGAAGCTCGGTCCTAACGTTGTCATGCATAGTGGTTGTCGCAACTGCGAAAAACACCTGGCGGAAAACAGAAGATTCACCATCTTTCGTTATTTATCCCAAAGAGAGGGAAAGGAAACGATCGGAAAAACCTGACGAAAAGGGAAAGACAAGGTCATCGCAACCAAGTCCTGGATTTGGGAGTCGGTTACGCAAGGGGTAGGTATTAGCACCCCTCACATCCGTCGTACTCGACGAGATCCACGCTTGTTGTCTATCTAAGGGTGTGTTTAAACTATCTATGCTACAGGCTTGACTGCCAAAAAGAAAAGAAAGAGACTCGGCAGAGCATCGCCGCTCTGTGCCTACGTATTCCCTCGTGCAATAGGACAGTCAGAGTCAACGTAGTTCGGCTAACTACGGGAGAGAAGGGGGGAAGGTTGCTCGTCAAGACATCGCGTCTTGTCCCTACGTACTTTCATCTGGTATGAAAGATCAGAGCAAACGTAGTTCGGGCGGACACAAAACCACGGGTTGATTAAGTATTTTATCCGAGTAGGGTTAAACATCCGTTCTAGCAGTTAGGGACAAAGCTTGTTTGCGATAGAACCGAAGCTTAACAACACTCTTTTCTGAAAAAAGTTTCCGATTAATCCCAAAGGAAAAAGGTTTGAATTTTGTTTGTGTTTTTTATTGAAGTGAATTAATTCGGTTTGTGATTCACGTTGCACTAAAGACTATGACATGGAGGCGAATGTGTCGTATATCGCCCCCAAACGGGACGTATACTAAACATTCTAGATAAGCGAGAGGAGACCCCTCACTCATCATTCCCCATGTAGCTTAAGGCTCGTAGCGCGCAACGTTTATCGCATTTATTAGATGAGTTAGCATGATTTTGAGA
Source organism: Lathyrus sativus (assembly GCA_963859935.3). Taxonomy (NCBI): domain Eukaryota; kingdom Viridiplantae; phylum Streptophyta; class Magnoliopsida; order Fabales; family Fabaceae; genus Lathyrus; species Lathyrus sativus. Next base: position 157,446,595 of record OZ012738.1, on the reverse strand, counting down.
TGATAAGAGAGACGCACGGAAGGTCTAAGGGAAACTCAGCCCTAACGTTGTCATGTAATGTGGTCCTAAAGTTTGGATGAAAAGGGAAAACATCTACCCTAATGTTAGCATACTTGGATTGAATGCCTAATGTCTCTCCTACTCCCATCCTAAACGAAGGGACTAGGAATCCTATGGGGATCATGGCAAGAAAGCACAAGAAGAACAAAAGAAGGATCAATCACAAGTAGAAAAAATGCAAACATGAAAGTGCACACTTAGAATGGTGGGAGGGAGGAAAAATATGTGGGGTAGAAGCCACCACAAGCGCGTCTCGACCTCAGCAGCGATGCAAGAATGATGCAAACATGTGGAGAAAAGCAAGAGATGAAAGCAAATGAACATGCAAACAAATGATCAATTCGAACCACATACACAAGCATGTAAACAAAGGAAAAATGAATACACACACCAACCAAATCATGATTAATCAACCACAAACAGTGACAATTATCCAAAACAGTTCAATCCTAATGCATCACACTGATCTATGATGATTCGAATCGATACGGTATGCAAACATGCAAGCAAAACAGCAAATATGGCATTCTGGCACAGTGTTAATTGGTTAACACATACTGTTAATCGGTTAACACCTTAAAAGTTTGTAAAATCTGAAGTTTTGAACAGGTTAATTGGTTAACCCTATGCCTTAACCAATTAACACTATTAACGTTTGAAAAAAAATTTGAAAATTTGAATTGGTTAACCGGTTAACCATATAGGTTAACCGATTAACACTGCACCAGAAGCTAAAAACAGCGGCAGAAAATCACTTCCAGCACAGAAACATCTTATCCAAGGTTCCAACAGATCAACTTATCAATTAAGCTCGAAATTAACAACAAAAAACAGAGATCCAACAGTATGGATACACGATTACACAACAACATCACAAATCGAACGGATCGAAATCAACAAAATTCAATTGAATATGAAGATTAACATGATGAGCTTAAAAATTAAATCGGACCGAGAATTCCAACCTTCGAAGCGGAGATTTGCTTTGGTAAATGTTGATCAACTGAATTTGAGCAGATCAAATGCTAGAAATCCGGAAAACTTCAAGATCCACAATAATTGTTGTTGTATGAATGAAGATCCACCAAATTTGAGTCAAAAAGCTTCAAATAATCACTTCTAGATCCAACTCCAGTTTCAGATCCAAGCTTGCACAAAAATTGAAGATGAAAATTGATCCAATGATGATGGTAAATGGATGTTTATGCTCAAGAATCCATTGATTCCAATGGAGAATCAAGAATTCCAATGAAAAAGAGCTTTGAGAGAGTTTTGGAAATGGAGAAGTTGAGAGAACTTGAGAGAGAATTTTGATCAATTCTGAAAAATGGATGTGAGAAATGAAAATTTGATGGTTTGCTTTGGAGTAAATCACTTAAATATGACTTAGGTTTGGGATCCAAAGCAAGGATTGGAATTTGGATTGGAAATCAAGGCTTGGAATGCGGAATGGGATTTTGGAGGGAAATCTGAAATTTAAAGGTGTTCTAGATCCTTCCCAAGTGAAAATTTGAATTCCAAAGTGATCAAAATTGGACCCCAAGTGCAATTGGCTTGCAAACTCACGTACAAGGCAAAATCTGCTATGGTTAACCGATTAACCATATGCGTTAATCGGTTAACACTGTTAAAACTTCAAATTTGGGCTAATTTTCCTTTGGTTAATCGATTAACCATATAGGTTAACCGATTAACACCTTCAAATTTTGAATTCTGGCGCCTTTTGGTGGGAAATCTGTCCATTTGCCCTGTTTCAACTGTCTGGAGCTCTATTTAGCTGCTGAGCCTCACTTTTGAATGTTATTACTGTGAAAATGCTTGTTATGACCCTGTGTGCTGATCCCGATCTGAAATTAACCTGCAAAATAAAATCGGCCGCCTGACCGCTGGGCAAAATAAATGCCCGATCCTCTGATGCTCGCTGTTTGTTGTTCAGTCTTTTGCTCCGAAATGAACTTGAGTCACAGGAACGCCCTGATCCCATGCCTCGAGAACGAATGATATGCGATGCGAAAAATGCAAAATGCAAAGAAACAAAAGCCAGTTACGATTAAAACGAAAGGCAAATTTTGGGGTGCTACAATGGTCCTAAGGTTTGGATTGAAAGGGGGAACATCTACCCTAATGTTAACATGCTTAGATTGAACACCTAATGTCTCTCCTACTCCCATCCTAAACGGAGGGACTAGTAATCCTATGGGGATCATGGCAAAAAGCACCAGAAAACACCAGATAAATTCAATCACAAGTAAGAGATGCAAACATGGAAGATAAACATGCAAAGAGGGAGGAAAATAGTGTGGGGCAGCAGCCGCCACATACGCGTCTCGACCTCTTTGAAGCAAGCAAAGTATGCAATGCAACATAGAAATGCAAGAAGGCATGCAAACACGGAAAAATGCGAGAATACATATGCAATGCAACACACAAGCAAAGGGAGGAAAAAGTGTGGGGTAAATACCTCCACAAGCACATCTCGGCCTTTTATTAATGCTGTAAAAGGAATGCATACAAAGCGAAGAAATGCGGGAAAGCAATCAAACATGAACATGCAAGCATACAATCACTTCGAACAACAACACATAAGTGTGCCTCCGAGTGGAAAACAAACACGAGTCGGCGAAGTCTCAATTAAACAATCGAAACAGTGACATATATCCCAAAACATTTCACTTCTAATGCATCATATCGAACTACGATGATCCGAAGTGAAACAGTACTCAAACAAGCAAGCAAAAACAACAAAACAGACCTGCTGGAACAGTGTTAGCCGGTTAACCATATGCGTTAACCGATTAACCACCTGAAAATGTTTGAAAATTTGAAAGTTTGAGTTGGTTAATCGATTAACCATATAGGTTAACCGATTAACACTGCTCCAACAATAGTAAACAGCAGCAGAAAAGCACTTAACAACAACTTATCATTTAGGCAAACTTCCACATGATCTCATAATCAATTGTGCACGAAATTAAACCAGCAAATCATGATTCAAACAACATGTAAGAAGATTAACACAACCAAATCATGGATCAAACTGATCAAATTAACCAAAATTCAATCAAAGATGAAAATCCACATGATTATGCAAATAAGCTAAAAACAGATTCGGATCCAACATTCGGAGAGATTTGCTCCAGTTAATGTTGATTCAACTGTAATTGAATATATCCGATGCTAGAAGTCTGGAATACTTCAAGATCCACACCAATTCTTGTAGTAGCGATGGAGATCCTTCAAGATTAATCCAAAATAAGCCAAATAATCACTTCCAAAATCACTTCCAGATTCAGATCCAATTGTGCACGAAAATTAGATGATGAAATCCCTTCGATGGAGATGATGGGTGGAGGTTTGAGCTCAAGAATTCATTGATTCCAAGGAAGAATCAAAGAATTCAATAGAAAAGAGCTTTGAGTGAAGGTTTTGGAATTGGAGAATTGAGAGAGAATTTGAGAGAATTGAGATGAATTCTGAAAAATGAGAGTGAGAAATGAAGATTAGCTAGCTTTGGTTTGGAATGAATCACTTAAATATCACTTAGGTTTTAATCCAAATGAGAGGCTTGGAAATTGGTTTGTGAATTTTGGTTTGGGATGAGGAATGAGATTTTGGAGGGAAAATGAAATTATGAAATGATTCTAGATCCTTCCCAAGTGTAAAGTTTGATTTCAAGTGATCAAAATTGGACCCCAAATGGCTCTGCATTGAAAAATCACGCACAGGGGCAAAAATTGCACTGGTTAATCGGTTAGCCATATGCATTAACCGATTAACACCTTCAAATTTTCAAATATGGCCTGATTTTTCCTTGGTTAATCGATTAACCATATAGGTTAATCGGTTAACACCTTCAAATTTTGAATTTTGGCGCCTTTTGGAGGGAAATCTGCACATTTGCCCTGTTTCAACTGTTTGGAGCTCCGTTAAGCTTCTGAACCTTGTTCTTGAATGTTATCACTGTAAACATGCTTGACATGAGCCTGAGTGCTGCCTTCTGAATTGCCGTTATCCTGCAAAATAAAATAAAATTGGCCGCCTGACCGCTGGGCAAAATAAATGCCCGAGCCTCTAATGCCCGTTGTCCGTTGTTCAGTCTTTTGCGCCGAAATGAACCTAAGCCACAGGAATGCCTCGACCCCATGCCTGGAGAGCAAAATGCTATGATATGCAAAAAAAAATGAAAAAATGCAAAGAAATAAAAGCCAGTTAAGGTTGGGCAAAATTTGGGGTACAACAAACTCCTATTACCATCACTTCTTCACTAATTGATGATGTCATTAAGTGTGAAGAACATGGTATTGATATTGAAAAGTACATAACCAACTTTCCTTTTGCAAAGACATTCTCTCTGTCACCAAATATTTTGGAAATCCTTATAAAGCTTCTGATCTAACTATTAAGGCAAATCTGTGGTACCAGCTGGTTATCACAAACTTTTTTCCAAGGGATCAAAATGTGCGAAAAAATGATCAAGGGTCAAAAAATGGTTAAAGGGTCCTTTGTAAAATGGTGATGATTTGCTTATATAGAGTTTTGCTTTGGAGTTGCTAGGTTCAGAGTGAGCTTTGGATGTAGCCTTGGAACTAGCCTTGGATTTAGTTAGCATCAACTCACTAAGTTTGAGGTTAACTCAGTTAGTTAGGTAGTTGACTCGGTAACCATCCCAATGCAAACTTGAATCTAAGGGCTCACATGCTTGGGAATGAAGCAACATGGTGGTCTTAGTCCAAATTGATGTATTGGAGTAAATGCCTTAAAGTGTTTAGAAAGATCTTAAAGTGTCTAGAGATGTCTAGAATGTTCCATACAATGCTAGAACCAAGTAGACCCTCAAAATATAGAGTGAAAGTGGCTGTCATAGAAAATGCAGCAAAAATTGCATTTTTACACAGGGTAATCGATTACCCTAGCCTAGAAAAGTGGTAATCGATTACCACAGGTAGAATTTTCATATTTTGCTTGTAAAATGGTGTTGTGGCCACAATTTCGATTTTCGACCTTTTGCTTTGATGAATAGACATAGAAACTTTCATTTTGTGTTTGTTTTGGTGATGTGATATTTTTGAGAAGATGTGATTAATCGGGCTTGGAATACCTGAATATTCTTGCAACAAAAAATCACAGAGAAAATGTGTGAATGCGTATGCCAATGATGCAAATGCACATGCTTATGCAAAAGGCAAGAAGGAGGTCAAATTTCGGCTTACGACACAAACTAATATTTGTTTGTCCCATGTAGAACTCCTCATGGAACAAACGTTCTAACTGGGTCTAATTATGAATCAAATTTGGAGGTAGGGTTGTGAACCAAGTGAAAGCGTTCTTTGTAAGAGATTTTGGGAAATATTTTACCCTAAGGTTCTCATCATTCGAAATTTCTCCGGCTACTATCAAATACCTAGCCACATGTTCGATAGTGGACTCAGTAGTATCCCCAGAAAACTTAGGAACCTTTGTTCCTAGGGGTAAATCTGACTGAAGGATGTATTCAGATAACGATGATGTACAATTTGGCCGTCGAAGACCAAAATTTACTCCATTACGTGCCATGATTCTTTCGACCATGGCAACCAAATTATTATCTGCTACTACGTTGTTACGTCGAACTTACTGTACAACATTTTTAGCATTCTGGTTTATATTTACCAAAACTACCCTTGGTTCTTCTTCTCTAGGAATTTGTAGTTGATTCCTAAGGGGTTCGACTCTAGGTCGTTCGATCATTCCCTGGTTGTCTTGATTTGCCTGGGGTATATTTCACGGATTTTGTTGAATTTAGTTAATGGTGGTATCTTCGTCGAAAACTACCCCTTGGTTCTCTATCATATACTCCCTTGGTGGTTGTCGAGGGGGATTTGGTACACCAAATAATTCTACAAGACGCGTCATTTGCGTTGCTAATTGTTGATTAGTTTGGGTAGTATTCTGAATAAGAGGCTGAAAGATTTCCCCATAGTTTGGGACATTATTTGGACCATTTAAAGGTTACTTTTGTCCATTTGTTGTCTTAAGTATGATACAGAACTAGTTGTCAAATTTGGCATTTGGGTGGAATACCCTAATCCTAAAGTTTGACTATTTCGAATCATATTTACCCTAGAGCCCGATCCTTGTAATGGTGAAGTCATTATGGATTCTGTATATAATGGAAAGGCGTTTTGTAAGTTTGTCATCATTGAAGTTGGCATTCCATAGGGTGGGTCTCGAGGCAGGGTATTGCAAATCTAGGAGGAGGGTCACTTCTGAATGCTGAAGCCTCTATTGGTGGTGGAGTCTGTGGAGGACCCCTTGGCCCAATATAAGTCAAAATGGATTGTGTATGGGTAATCAAATGGGTAGGTATTGAACTTCCCATAAATGGTATTGCTTTAGAGATAAGCGATGAGACCGTAGGTCCTCCTGCCGAAGATCCTATGGGTGGTTCTACATTGTTACTAGGCGTATCCTGAGGAATACTTGGCTGGTTAGAGTTTTCCGTCATTCTCCTCCTATATCTTCTCCTTGTTCTATCTTCGTTAGTGGTGACTACTTTACCACTTCTTAATAACATGCAACAAAGTTTTCAAAGAGAAATTTGACCACCGAACTAATGAATTTTCAAAAATTTCGAAGCAAATTTTATGATCACTTAGCACTATCCCACTGAGTGTGCCAACTTATTCGCCGTGAAAATTGGTGAACAACCGTTGGTCTTCTAAATAGAAAAAGATTTGTTTTACTCGCAGGATCGACCACACAACAAATCCTAGGACATGTGCTAATTGATCTTAAACAAAGTTTGGAAAAACAATGAACACTTTGACATAGTTCATGATAAAAATAACTTATTTCAAAAATGTAAATGGAATTATACACAAGAGATTAAAGTCGAAAGACTGGTAAAAAATATAGAAAGTAACTGGCGCAAGGAAAGGATAAATTCTTAATGAAAAAGACTTATTGAATTGCATTGAAATGTAAAAATGGTGTTACATCAACGTACATTCTCACGAACTCGTTTCTCTGCACGCGGATACTTTAAGTATATTGAGGAATTTGTACAGAATTGAACACACACAAACTCTAACACTAAGACTTGTTATTTATACTAATCGAAAATAATTACCATCAACGACTAGCGAACTAAATCAAGACAAGTGGCGTTCTGCATGTCTTCGACTCTTGGAAGCGCTCTACGTGTCTTCTTTGAGAAATGAATAAGAATGAACATTCCCTCCTTTATTTGAAATTCAAATCTTCTTGTCGAAATGCCTTCAGTCGCACCTTTGTCGCATCACATTTTCCAATTATTAGGAAATATTTCTAAGTCCACAAAATAATTTCTCCTTGCAAAGGGACGCCTTCGACTCACACTCCAAAAATGTAGTTCTGGTCGAAGTCATTTGATTTCTTCAAAAACTCTATTACTTTCTTTTAATTTAATTCAGACGTCGAAATTTAGAGCCAACAGACGGGTCAACTTAAAGTATCGAGCCGAAAATCTCAATTCAACCCACCAAAAATGGTGAGTCGAACAAACTAATCTGGTGAACCCGACCCATTTTACCACCCCTATCGATAATAGAGGTAAAATTGGAATCCTTGAACCATAAGATGTCCATTCTATGGAAAAATTGGAATCTTGAAACCATATGATGTTGATATTATGGGTAAAATTGGAATTTTTCAGACCATAAGGTGTTCCTATATGATAAACATCTAAGTATATTGGTGAACATTAACGGACTGACGACCCTAGCCGGCCAAAGTAAAAAATTGGAGAGAAATTTTTTTGGCGGGAGTTTAGTGCAGGGATCATCTTCCTTCCTTCCATCATCAAATGAAATGAGACAATAAACAACAACACAGGTTCACTCTCATTACCGTCAATCTTTCTTCGATCAATGAATTGTTCAAACTTAGATCCAATCACATGTTACTCCCACACTCACCGAATCGTTCTCCTCATAGATCTCGACCCACTCCTCCAAAACAACCACCACCATTACATCAAAAGCATTCTCTCCACTTCCAAAACCCTACTTTCTTTCCCTCCCCTTTCTTCCTCTCTTTTCGCCTTCAAATTCTTCTTCTCTTCCCTTCCACCTCACATTTCCTTCTGCAAACTCCACCCTTTTCTCCCCAAACACTCTTTCTCCTTCGACCACCCTTCCTCGTCTTTCATTCTCCTCTCTCAAATTCTCTCCTCACTCCCCAATTTCCCTCTACCACATCACCCCAAAGCTTCACATCTCATTGACTCCATCACACAGCTTCTCCATGATTACCCCTGGGAGCCTGATTTCGACGCCGCAACATTTCTTGTTCAGCCTAATTTAATCCTATTGTTCACTCCTTTGTTCGATTCCTTCAATTCACTCGCCGGATTTTTTGAATCGAACGAGGACTTGTTGCGAATTGAGAGCTCTTTCTGTGACAAATTTTTAGGGTTTTTCGGGAATGTGAGCCGCCGGTTTGGGTCTAGAGGTGTTCATTGTAGTTGGATTGGTGTTAATAGTGATAGTAATAGATTGAGTGGGAGTCGTGAGGATGAGGTTGGAGTGATACGTGGGCTGTTTGAGATTGGGGCAAGGAAATTAGGTTGGGGTTTTTGTTCTTTGGATTCAATTTTGCTTGGTTCTGCTCTTGTTCCTTTTGGTTTGATATACCCTAAAATTGGGGTTTCGAGGTTTTCTGTTCGTAGTTGTTCTAGGGAGGTTAAGGTTCAATTGAATCTTAGTATTTTGGATGTTAATGGGAGTCCAATTGATTACAATTGTTGTGATCTTGAAGTTTTGGATTTAAGGGTTTTGGGTAGAGGGGAGGATGTGAATTTGCAAGGTGGTGGTGGTTGTGGGAGAAAGAAGGAGAGGTTGTGGAATGTGTGTTCGGATGGGATGCCGAAATTGAAAGTTATGGCTGTGCGCAAGTGTGACGCGTTTGTTAAATTGAATGACTGCCTCTCTGATTCGGTTCTGGTGCGTGAGGTTTTAGGGGAATCTAAGAAAGGAGATTCAGGTGAGTTTTTCGCTGATAGGGTTCGTGAACTGCTTGCAAGTGAATTTGGCTGCCAAGGGCGACGGAAATCTATTCCTGTTTGGGAGATCTTGTTGTGTTATCTTTATAAAGAAGATTGCTGGGCTTTGGTGTTGGTTGACAGTGGCAAAAGTGGTGGTTCTTGTGTTGGTGTTCTTAGGCCTTTTACTGTTTCTTCAGCTCTTTTATCTATCTTGGAGGATCCACAATTGGCTTCTGATTTTTGTGCAGCAAATATGGATTCTTCTATCAGGACAGGTATTAGCGAATCGGATCACAAATTTGACAAGAACAAGGGTATGTTGGATTCTCAGGTCAAGAGTGCCGTGGGAATTAAGGGTAAGCAGAAAAAGAAGATGACGGATTTAAATGTACTTCAAAAGCTCACGTGGAACTCTTTTTGTGATTTAGTGTATGATCAATTTGAGATGGATCTGCATGAGGTTTATTGTACAATGGAATGTAACAAGTCAAAGAAGTTGAAGTTTTTGAAATGCTGGATGAAACAGGTGAAGAAATCTAGTTGTTGTGATCTGATTTTGTCCGAAAATCCCAAGCCAAATCAGATAATTGCAGAAGGGTCTGAGAGTAAATTGAATGAGTTACCTCAAAATGGTGAACAGTCAATGTCACTGGTGGCTGTGTCAAATGAAATTAATGCCGGGGTTGCTATGAAACAGGATGATGCTGTGCTTGATTGCGAGTATGAAACATCTCAAGCATTTTTTAGTAATCTTTCCAGCAGAATTCAACAAGGAATTGAATCTAATACCATAGACCTCCTAGCTTTGTCAGAGCGACTCGTGAATTCATCTATATACTGGCTATGTAAGAAGGTTGATAGGGAAACAATTCCCCAGATAGATTCTCATATGAATGATAATAAGGCATGTGGTAGTGTGGTTGCGTCTGAACTAATAAAACTACTGTTGAAGGATCCCAAGGAGATAGCTGCAAAGCATAAAAGCAGAAATTCGTCCTCTCAGTTATCTGATGTAGCAGGACCAGCTACAATAATCACAGAACATGCAGTTAGAGAGTATCCTTTTATTTAGTTTTCTGTAATTTATATTTATGATGCATTTTTTTCTAGTTCTAATCAGTTGTATAATTTGTGAAATTTATTATCATGTTTTTCCTTAAGTGAGAATTAGATATGAACTACAGATTTTATTTCGAATGGAAATTTTACAATCAGAGGTTGGGTGTGGAATCGAAGATTCCAGTAAACAGAAGTTTGTCAAACAAATATGTCTACTCTTAGAGAACATTCAGTGCCATATGGAGGGGGGGTTCTTTGGTGATTGGAACCTTGAAAATTATGTGGCAAATATTATAAAAAGCAGGTAAGTACTTGTATAACTTGATTGAGATGTTTTACATGTTGATTGATACTTCCTCCAAACTTATATCATGTGCATGAACTGTGGAGATTTAGGGAATTCTTAGATTCTGCTTAGAGAGCAGTCAATAACTCAATTTATTTTCATGTTTCTACAATCATGCCAATATCTGACATTTTGGGTGCTTGCTTCTTGTTTTACTGTGTACTAGAGTTTGTATGAGGTTCTTTTTGTTTGATTCTCTTTTCCGCATGGAAACAATGAACTGTAGTTGATAACTGCATAAAATAAAGAAAGCATGCACGCTTATGTTTGATAAACCTGCCGAATTTCAGGTATTCTCACACCCTTGAAGACACTGTTCATAAAATCTACAGCAAAATGGACCTGCTTCTGTTTTCAAATCAGGATGAAGCCCCAGATTTTTTATTTAATAGTGAGGACAGCAGCAAATCATTGAATCTAAAAGTATACGGGGATGAGATGGGGGAAAATGATGTTATTAACGGACCCTTTTCAGCAGAAGACGAGGCTTTTCATTTGCAGAAGATTGTCAAAAGAAAATCCCGAAGGAATATAGATGGGGGTTGTGATAAAAAACTATTTGAAGCTGTGGAGAGGAGAGAAAGGGCACACAGATTTTCATACATAAAAAGTCGAATGCCTGCTTTGCGAGTTTGGGCCCCAAAGCAGAAGGGTATGAAATCCAAGACAGATCACCTTTGTAAGATTCCAAAAAGGAAAGACCGGTCAAGGGCATGTTATGATACTGTATGTGAGACGCCAATGACAAAAAACACAAGGTCAAGCCCACAGTCAATTGGTTCAGATGATAACAGATACATGGCTGATGGAAGTCAAGTAGGTGGTTCAGTTGTTAAGGCATTGTTTCAGGTATGATCTTTGATGTGATTAAACCGTACCTGTCTTTGACTTACAGAGTAGTTGTACATGCTAGCTGGAAGAGCGAATTGAGGCATATTCTGAATACTAGATATGACCTAACTTAGGATAGGTGTTTCTGATGGTGGAGTGTTTTAGAATCTGGATTCAAATTGGTTTCCCAGTATTTATTTACATGCATCTCAGCTGATTCATTACATTATAATACTAAATAAAACATTTTCTCAATTTGATGGCATTTGTATATTTGAAGTTTCTATTCTAAAAGCTACTGAACCACCTTTTTCTGCATCCGTGCCATCCATCTATCTAGGGTAAGCTGCACAACTTGCAAACTGCATCTAGAAAGATATTAATATTTTTCTTTATGCCAACCTGAACGTCCTGCTTCTCTTTAACGCGTTTTATTTATCTATTTCCCAATCATTTATTCTATAGTTAAGTATCGGCTTCCTAGCACTTTTTCTGGATGAAAATATGATTCCCAGCAGTAAATTGAAAATGAGCTAAGTCTGATATTTCTTTTTGGATAAATTGAAAAGTGGATTTTGTGCTGCATATTGTTAATGCTTAAAGTTAAAGCCTCCTTAATGATGATCAGTTTTGTAGTTATTATTAGTTAATTTTATCAAAGAGTGGTTTAATTACTCTTGAACTGAATCAACTGCGTGGTTAATTTCTCTTTCTAATTAAACCTACTATATCCCCGCATATTTAACATTTCTTTTTTTTTTTTTGGCAAAATACTTTTTTTTAGTCCCTTTAATTTTATTTTGAGGTCCATTTTAGTCCCTTAATTTTTAAAAAGACCAATGTAGTCTTTTATGTTTTCAAACAGCGTTATTTAGATCGTTTCCGTCTAATACTTACAAATGGTGTCAATTTTTGCTTGCGTGGCATTTGACGTGGTGTGTAATCATATGCGTGGCAGCTGACATGGCGTATACTCATTACAGAGATCATTAAAATTTCAAAAAAATTCTAAAATTTTGCCCTTCTATAAGAATCAAACTAGAGACTTTACTTTTGGACACCTCTACCAACAAGGCTACTATTAACTTATAAAATATTAATGCCATGTTATGTTCTTGTATTTTAATTCGTAATACAACCACGTCTCTATCATCTATTCAACTGCATCCACATCTCTATCTTCCATAAGACTGGCTAAAATCCTATTCCATGAACAACTTATTAATCCTATTAAATTAAACATGTACAATACTACACAACTAAAAATTATAGATTTTGCTGAATGATCTTGTCCATCCCAAATTGCCTCAACCTTAACTGCATACCAATATGTGCAGCCACTGAATTAGACTAAGAACGTCCAAAACCCCTTTAAGTGTATTAAGTCTAACACAATCAGAACTTTTAATTTCCTTCTCCATTTCTGATAAAATTCAGAGTTGTTCAGTTGTTTGTTTGTTGTTGTTATTATGTGATTGTGTGGATTTATGGTGAGATGAAAGAAGAAGGAGGTGAAGGAAAAAGAGCATATGGAAAGATAAGAGAAAGACATCATCTCTGTCAGGTCAACACCAACAACAACCCGATTCTTCATCTTCTTCAACAAACAATACCTGATCCGCTGTTCTCCACCACCATTGTCGGCGATCCAAATCAAACAGCAATCTCCTTTCTTTCTTCATCATTGAGACCGCGTCGGCGATGACGTTCGCATCCACCATCACACCTCATTTACCTTAACTTCAGCACGCCTCCAACAATCATTACCTCTTCACCGAACCATGAGAGGTACCAAACTCGCAGCAAACCATGTTTAAGCTGTGATTTCAATCAAGCTACAAAACCAAACTTCTACTTGGACCTGAAAAACTCGCCAGAAGCAACATAAATACTTGATTTGTTATATGGATATATCAGGATTGATAGTTGGAGTGATAGATATATTGGGATTGTTGAGTTTGCTGGAATTATTGTCTGGATTTTGCATCAGGTTAAATATTCCACTAGTTTGTTAATATATATGATTTGTAAACTAATGAAACAAATGTGGTGTGGCATAGTGCTACATTAGAAATTTTTAGGATTTATTTTTGGAATTTTAATGACCTTTGTGATGAGTTTATGACATGTTAGATGTATCACGTATGAGTATTTAGCACGTCACATGTCACACGAGCAAAAATTGCCGCTGTTTGTAAGAATTAGATGAAAATGATTTAAATAACGCTGTTTGAAGATATAAAAGACTACTTTTTAAAAATTAAGAGAGCAAAGTAAAAGATAAAGTTAAAGAATATTTGTTTTTTTAATTTTTTAAAGGATTTGATATTTGTTTCTTATTATATATATTATTTATAAAAGATTAATTTATTATTTATCTTATTCAACTAAAACATCCTATATTCTTCACAGGAGGGTTTTGCCCTGTAGTAAGTAATATGCTTAATTGACACTTTGCAGCTAAGACAATGAAGTGTTCTACATATATGTTCTTTTTAATGCTCGAAGACATGGCGCATCAATGACATTAATTTAGATCTCAAGTACAGGAAACTAAGGCCATTAATATTGCCTCACTTATGATAATAGAATTCAAGAGGTGATAAGTTCTTGAGTGTCAAGATGAGATGAGATTTAATAAGACTAAAGCCAGTGCCTCATCTGAAAATGAAAATTCATCTTTTTTTTTCTTGTCCAACTTTCTACCCTCCTCTTCATCTTTTTTTTTCCTTGTCCAACTTTCTACCCTCCTCTTCATTCAGTTTCAATTTTATTTTATTTTTTCGGCCGGCTTTCAAAGCACATTTGCTTAGTTACCTTGGTACATGACTGGTACTTTTTTTTAAATTCTAAATATAAGGTGAAATAAGCTTGCTTTTGGCTATTGGCGTCAGAAATAGTCATGTCATTTTCTTGGATCATGGTGCAAGCTATCTCTTGCAAAGTTATATTTTTTCTTTTTACAACCCTATTATATTGTGGAGTTATAGGACAGGAGAAATCATAAGAAATGCCATAAGAATAAAAAAGATTTTCAAAGTATCTGTTCTTAAATTCGCCACCATGATGCTTCTGACTCTGACTATTTTACAATCCTTCTCTGTTTGCACTTGTGAGCAGAAGGTAGAGAACACAAAATGTGACTCATCCTTGTGTTTCAAGAACTTTACCCATGTCCAACGACTATAGTTATCAACAATGATCAATCCATACTTCTTACCACTGATGGATGCAGTTTTCATTGGACCAAACAAATCAATGTGAAGAAGTTCTAACGGTCTGGAGGTAGAAACAACATTTTTATCTTTGAAAGAAGTTTTGGAAAACTTGCCTTTTTGACATGCTTTACAAAGAGCATCTGAAGCGAACTTCAGGTTGGGTAAGCCTCTGACTAATCCAAGCTTATTGTCGTACCTCAAAAAATACGATCTCCGCGATGCACAAAATTAGGGTTTGCACGATCACGAATGAACTTATAAGAGTTGCCGCCGAACTTTATTTATTCCATGACGAGAAAGGGAAAATATCGAGAAAACCCATGGGAAAAAGGATAGAGTATGGTCATCGCAACCATGTTGGGTTCGGAAGTCGGTTATGTAAGGAGAAGATGTTAGCACTCCCTACATCCATCGTACTCGATGGGAACCGTCTAAGTTATCTAGACATGTATGTTGTTTGATATCTTATTTCTTGCTAAGGGAAAGAAGTGATTTTCGTCCGAGTTTTCAACCCAGTGCCTACACATCCCAGAGGGAATCAGAACTCCGTAGTTCTTGTTGAAAATAAATTTGCTTGTTATGTGTTTTTTATGGACAATGCTAGGAGCATGTCCTTTTTGAAAAGTTTTAAACTGAAAAATCAAGTGGCAAAATGATTTGAGATGTGTGAGGTGTTTTTTTAGAGTTTTTTGAAAGAGAAATTAGATATAAGTTAAAGTATTTTTTTGGATTTTTTAAGAAAAGAAATTTTAGTTTTAAGAGAAAAACTAACCTAATTCTATGATCCTAAAGATTAAGATCAAGGGGGAGACTACGCTGATATTATCGTGCAATGAAATACTTTAACGATTACGACCATTGGCGATCATGAATGATTGACTTACAAGGTATGAAAATGGCTTGATTAAGTCAAGAATTAGTTTGATATTTTAGAAAATGGTTTAATATGATTGTGAATCGATGGTGAGAAATGATTGATACAAATGATAACGCGAAAGGTGTGAATTGGATCACAAAAGACTTGAAAAGATACAAAGGAAAATTCAATCAGATCCAATCAAAATTAAAATAAAAATGCTACCGAGTAAGCGGTCATCGCAAGTCAAATCAAGAACAAAAAGATAATAAAAAAAATCACAAATTGCAAATCGAGATGCGAATCGGTGAGCGCAAAAAGTGGATTTCCACCATGCTAAATCGTCTGACGCGTGTAAAATTAAAATACAAGGATAAATAAATATAGCACATCACACGTAAATCAATAAAAATCATCGCTAGCTTGCTACAGTTAACGTGATCATCTCAAAAGGGACAAAAATGGTGCGGATCTGAATATAACAAAAGGAAAAAGTGAAACGAAAGGAATTTTAAAAGTGCTAATAAAAAATAATAAAATAAAATCAACAATATTGCTAAACGCAAAAATGCGATCATCGCTACCGGATCCAAATCGTGCGGATATGAATTTATAAAAAAGAAACGCAAAGGAAAAGAAATTTTAAAAGTGCTAATAAAAAAATTAAAAAATAAAATCAACAATATTGCTAACACAAAAATGAGATCATCGCAACCGGATCCAAATCGTGCGGATATGAACGTATAAAAAAGAAACGCAAAGGAAAAGAAATTTTAAAACGTGTTAAAAACTAATAACATTGCTAACGCATAAATGCGATCATCGCAACTGGATCGAACCAACACAAACGTCACGCATCATGCACACCAAAATACATATAGCGTATCGACACGATTCGATCCAAAAAATCTAAAATAATAATAATAATAAATAATAAAATAAATAAATAAAAATTAACAATATATATATATATATATATATATATATATATATATATATATATATATATATATATATATATATATATATATATATATATATATATATATATATATATATATATATATATATATATATATATATATATATATATATATATATATATATATATATATATATATATATATATATATATATATATAAAAGAACCCAATATAAAAATATGTATCATGAAACAAAATTTTGTGGTTACTGTATACGTCATATGTTAATATATTATATATAATATATTATATATGCTTATGAAACATATTATATATATGTTTATGAACAAGTATGTTTCATGAAACAAAAACGTGATAGTTACGACAGGTAAGGAAAATAGGATATGAAATTATAAAATTATTAACCTTTTAAGAACAACTGCTCCTTAGTTTTTTTTTGTTCCTCCTCTTTTTCAACAATTGAACATATGTATAGGGATCAAATTAGGGTTAACTCTAATTGTCAATAATGTCCCTAAAGCACATTTTAAAGCCCAAATTAAATAATTAGTTAAAACTAAATAAAATTTAAATAATTTAAAATAATTAAAATAAATTTAAAATAAAAACTAATAATCCTATTCATTCCTAAAATTAAAAATATTATAAAAGAACAAAACAAACAAGAAAACAAGGGTGTCCGGTGATCTCTCAAGAAAGAACCTGCAGAGGGAGGAAAGAGAACCAAAGCTTGAGATCTTGTTTGTGAAATAAGATGCAAATGATATGTGGGATCTTAGGGGTAAAAATTAGGGTATTACAACTGCCCCTATTTAAGTTTCTTCTATCCGAAGATATGAAGATTGACATCTTTGTCTCGACTAGATAGAAGAGACTTAAATATAACAATAAACCCAATTTTTGGCCCTAAGAAGCCACAAAATGATATGATTATGCAAATGATATGTAGACACAAGACCTCTATGGGGAAAACAAGCCATAAGAGAAAAACAAACTGCTGGAGAACAAAAGAAAGGAAAAGAGACTTTGCAAGGAAAAACAAAAGAGTAAAATTCCATTCTGATAAAGAAAATGAATCAACTCAACTAAGGAAGAGATGCCAATTGCCGGTTACTGGGCGAAGATACTCAAACCGAAGAGAAAAGGTAAAATACTTTCTACTGGTTATTGAGTAGAAAATAAGGGCAATAAATACAAAAGAATTATAATGTACCGAGTCATAGGTCCATATTTCAGATATTACCGACACACTGACTACTCGGGAATCAATAATATTCTTAAGAGAAACTCGTCTAAGTGAAGCATTGCATGACAACTATCTCAGGTTTACACTTGGATAATCACTTCCCTACAACCTAAAAAGGCCAAATGGGGTAAAAGGTGTTCTAAGGGTCCTTATCTTCTCAGGCTCCTAGGTCGGAAAAAGTAATGACGTTACGACTACTCATAATAATGGCATTAGTAATTCCAAAGGGGCCTCCACTGAGTGTGATTATATCGTATGTCACTCATGCGTAGGATTACTCCAGACATGTAACTTTTGATTATATCAACATCCTATCTTATTTATGTACACTCAAATCTGGGTTAGGGTTTTGTCGCATCTCGAAAAATCATAAGAGATAATTCGGAGAAACGATCCTCGCGCGAAAGGCGCGAAATTGCGGTTCGACAGAGTCGCCACCGAACTTTATTTATCTCGAATAAACAGGAAAGGAAAATATCGAGAAAACCTCTTAAAAACGAAAGGAACACGGCCACCGCAACCTGATGTTTCTGGGTTCAGGAGTCGGTAACGCGAAGAGAAGGTATTAGCACCCCTCACGTCTGTTATACTCAATGGGAACCTCTTAGTTCGGATTGTGATGAAATTTAACTAAGCTTAATTCTTCTCTTCTCAATACTAAATACTAAAACAGTACTATAAAGGGATAAAGACGCTGAGGGAAAGGGGATGGTTAGAGGATAGGGTGCTCGCCAAGGATTGGGGCCCTTGTGCCTACGTATGCTCATTCGGACGAGAACGAGAAATCAGAGCGTCGTAGTTCGACCACGGGAAAGGATGGGGGGAAAGCAAGATGAAGGGAACTGTACTCGCCAAGATCATCGCAATCTTGTGTTTACGTATCTTACATTCATATGAGAATGAAGAATTAAAGCACTTGTAGTTCGTGGTAACAACCACAAAAAGGATACGGGGAAATGGGAGGGTGGATAGAAGGTAGCTCGCCAAGATCATCTCAATCTTGTGTCTACGTATCTTGCATTCAAGAATGAATGAAGAATCAGAGCGTCCGCAGTTCATGGTAACAACCACGAAAAGGAAATGAGATTGAATGGGTTTGAAGTGGGTACGGATGCGATTACTCGAAGCTTAAGAAAGACTTCTCGGACCCAAGTAATCGAGAGAGTGAACCAAAGACTTGAAGCTCTCTCTTTTTCATCTTGAAGATAAGGTTGTATTTGAAAGGTGATTTTGAACTGATGACGATTACTTGAAGCTTAAGAAAGACTTCTCGGACCCAAGTAATCGGGAAAGCCAACCAAAGACTTGGAACACTCTCTTTTTCATCGCAAAAGAAGTTGTGTTTGAATGGTATTTGAAATGATGAGTAGTTGAACGATGGTTGAACATTGTCGGGTTGCTAATGTTATTTAAAGGTGTCAATTGCTCACACACGAATAAGATAACTCGCATCCAAACAACCGAAAGTAAGATCAAAGACTTGAACCCAATCTTTACACCTTGAAAAGAATTAAATAATTGTTATTTGATTGATAGTTTGTTACGAAAATCCTCTTGACATTGGATCAAGGGTTTGACTTATTATCGCGTGCAAAATGTGTGGGAATGGAAATGGTTTGAGAAACGGAACCGGCTTGACTTACGCATCAAGGGTCGAGTTGTGAGAAATGATACTAGTCCCTGAGGGTGCCCCCAATATCTAATCCACGATGAAGTGTGTGCAATAGGTTGATGGCGAATGCGTATGAGCACTCGACTTACAGGGTGCTTAAAAATGGCTCGATGACGAATCGAGAATTAGTTTGAAAATAGTTTGATCCTCTCTAGTCCCTATGGGTTCTCCTAGGAGATAAATTATAATCAAATAAATACGAAACATACATCGAAATGGGAGAGGGATACATGTAAGTTACACGGGATTGCACGAAATAAAGGGGTCTCATTGTCAAGTAGCCCAAGAGAAAGCCGTGTGTGTGCAATGTGTCCTAAACTACGCCTTGAGCAAAGTCGGGCACAAACTCGATACTAAGATTCCTGCAAATGACCAATGATCCAACAGTCCAACAATTTTGGGTTTTAGCGTTTCGAGGGTTATTATGTATTTTCGATTATGGGTGAATGAGAATGAATATGATATGACAATAATATGACAATATAATATCCACTATAATATTCAACGGAATATAAAGCAATTAATATTTGACAGAAATTAACGTTAGTGGTTAGTTTGGTTAGGAATTAAACCGGGGCAAATGTAACGCTAAACCATCGTAGCTCGACTTATAATGAAAGTCGGTCTATAGGAGGCCGCGTGAATTGATTTCTGTGCTATGAACAAAATAGAGAAATGATATTGAGTTCTCCAATTTAATCGTGTCGGACGGGCGAAAGAAAGTGGATCTCGTCTTAATCGCAAACATTATGTCGATTAATCGAAGGTAGCCCATCACGATTCTAAAGTAAAGAAAATAACCCAAATGGTCATTTTCCATAGATTTGAAATCGAGAAGGTTATCGACTTCGATACGCGACGCTTACGAATAAAAGACTTCATAGATCGAGGAAGTTAAATAAAAATTGAAAGTGGTGAAGAAAATGAAATAGAAAATGAAATGGTCTCGAATAAATTATCATCTATCAATAGTTTGACCGATAATAATTCTTAAAATTCGTCATTAACCAAAAAAGGATAAAAAGAATAAAAAATCGATAAAAATCAAAAATGAAAAGTTTGAAAGAAGTTGGTCTCGGGTTTGTTATTATTTGTCAATAATTTGACAAACTATAACTTGGAGGTCTCGTCATCGACCCAAAAAAAAGAAGCAAAAAGGTGGGGTAAAATGCCCAATGAGAAATAGAAATAAAAATCTAACTCTAAAATATATAGATTAAAAAAAAATAAAGAGTCTCTAAAAGAAATTTGAATATAAAATTTAAAATAATATATTAACAATTTTTAGAAAGAAAAACTATTTTAAAAAAAAAGTATATTCTAAATCTTAACATAAATTAACTATAATATACACCAAAAACTGTATATGAAAATATATTTACAAAAAGATTATTAAAACAAAACATATTTACAAAATACTAATTAGTATATTACATATTTAAAAAAATAATTAATAAAAACAAGGGAGGGTGGCTGATGCAAATGGGGGGTATTGAAAAAAGAGTAAACAGGCTTCAAAGCCCAAAATCAACATAAAAGAAAAAATAAATAAAAACTCAATCGCTATCCTTCTCCACATTTCAGACGAGGCCAATTGCTAAGACTCGAAAGCGAAATCGGAACAGAACGTCACCGAAAACGGAGCTAACACCGAATCCTTAACCTCTTCTCTTTACTTCGTTTCAATCGATCCAACTTGTTGGATTCTCTCTCTTTTCATCTCTGCTTATCTCATTCTCTCTCTGTTTGGTTCGATTGGTTTGGTGGTGAACGAAAAAATGGGTTTCAGAGGTTATGGAGATTAAAGGTTATTCTTAATTTTGGAGGTAAAGTAGACGGTTGTGAGTTTCGTTCGGATTGAAGATGAAGGGAAAAATGGGTCATGGTTTCCGTTTGACAATTTATTGGGTTTGTTTTGGAGTTTGAAGATGAGAGTTGAGTTGTGGAATTGGGAGAGGACAAGATCTGGTTTGTTGATGAAGAGAAAAGATTAATGGAAGTTTGGGTTTTGCAGTAGAAGTTAACAGGGGTTCGATTTGGAGATTATGAGGGTTGCTGTTGTTGAATCATGGTGAGAAGAATTTTGGTTAAAAAACGAAGGTTTGAGAGAATTAGTGAATGGTGGTTCGTTGAGGTTTCATAGTTATGTTCGGAGGAAGTGTTTGCAGATGGTGGAACGGAACGAAGGTGATGGAGATGGTTATTAATGGAAGATTGTGGGGTTTTGTGGTTGATGAAGGGTTGGATTTGGAAATGGGTTTATGCTGGCTCAGGAGCTCTTTTCATGAGAAACAGGTATCTCGTCTTATAAGAGAGACCCAAGAATCTCAATCACGACCTCTCCCAAAATTGGTATCCTTTGTTATGTTTTCATTCCGCTTTTTTGTTTCGTAGTTTTTTCGTACCATGTAGTGGCTGCCTGTGAGGTTTTTGGTACGATTTGTTGCAAATTTTTGTAGTGCTGGCTATTATTGTTGTATTTGCTGTATTGAGCTGCGTATTCCCATACGATTTTGCAGGTTTGTACCAAAACACAGCAGGTTTGCTGTTGTGTGAGAAGATCATGGGTTGCTGCAAGCTTTGGTGCATCCGTGTGGGGACAGGTTCGGTGTCTTGTACATGGCTTGAGTGAAGGTGTGAAAGCTGAAGATTGTTATGTTCTACTATTTTAGAATTTTTGCAACCATTTTTTTATATTGTGGATGTGGTTTTGGGTAAAATGACATGATGTGTCCCCTTCTCTTCTTTTTCTTTAGAAATTTTTTTTGTAATGTTTGGTAGAAATTGTAAATGGATTTGGTTGAAATGGGCTTTGAACATTTTTTGAAAATTGTGTGTATGGGCTTTTTAAATGTGTAAAGATGGTTATAAAAATAAAATAAAGAAAAGGTTATGATAATATGAAAAAATTGAATATAAAAATAGAAGTTGGATGAAGTTTATAATAAAGTGAATTTATTTATGAAAAGCGGACATTGGGCATGGAAGAATTTTGTATTGAATAACGGTTTTGTATATAAGAAGAAGGATATGACTATGAAAGTTGAATAATAAATGATGGAAAAAAGGACAGTAAGTTGGACCGTGTAAACGAGACCTCACCTTAGGACA
Organism: Lathyrus sativus; assembly: GCA_963859935.3. NCBI lineage: Eukaryota > Viridiplantae > Streptophyta > Magnoliopsida > Fabales > Fabaceae > Lathyrus > Lathyrus sativus. The sequence goes on along the minus strand of OZ012738.1, from coordinate 157,424,251 downwards.
CTAAAGGCTTATCTGAACAGAACCCAAACCATTTCTACTGATCTTTGAATTAATCCTGGAAAAAATTGAATATGAAGCCAGTTTGAAATTGGAATGAATTGGATTTAGCATTACAACTTGACATAACCTGAAAACTAGATCTTTATGCAATCCATTTGAATTGCTAGGAAACCATACCCGAAAACATAGACACATACAACCTGATTTATGCACTATAACCTTGACAAATCTTGAAATAAAACTTCGCCTGACAGACAATTCAAATCAAAACCATTGAAACTCAGTTCCAACCATGCAAACACCTATCTTAATTGTTCGCTTGAAATTTGATTTAGCCTAGTAACACCCTGAGCAGGAGCAACGTCTCTTTTATTTAAATTTCTGAATAGAAATTGGTGAGTAGATCTACAGATGAAGATTATATACAGGGTATGACAAATTTAGGGTATGACAAATGCCCCTATCTAATTAGTTAAAGCCGAGTAAGATGAACTGCTATGGCGCTCACTCTTTCAAGGTAGAAGACAATTAGATATGAAGAAGACCCCGAATTTGTCCGAAAAGAAAAGGAATGCTCGGGAATTGAAATGCTAGATGAGGTACACCTCTGAATGAACGACGAATAACTGGAAAAAGTTCGCCATCACCAAAAAGATGATGGGATGAAACACACACGGCTACTACTACCAAAAGGATGACAGAGCAAAACACTACCGTACAATCTGACATCAATGAGATGACTGACCCCCCACTAAAAGGATGATGGAGCGAAACTCACACCGGACACTACCACCAAAAGGATGATAGGACAAACACTACCGCACAATCTAACATCAACAAGATGACAGACTCCCTACAAAAAGGATGACGGAGCAAAACTCACACCGACCACTACCACCAAAAGGATGATAGGACAAACACTATCGCACAATCTAACATCAACAAGATGACAGACCCCCCACAAAAGGATGACGGAGCAAACTCACACCGACCACTACCACCAAAAGGATGATAGGACAAACACTATCGCACAATCTGACATTAATGACTATGACAGACCCCCCACCAAAAGGACGATGGAGCGAAACTCACACCGGCCACTACCACCAAAAGGATGATAGGACAAACACTATTGCATAATCTGACATTAATGACTATGATAGACTCCCCACCAAAAGGATGACGGAGAAAAACTCACACCGGCCACTACCACCAAAAGGATGATAGGACAAACAATATCGCACAATCTGACATTAATGACAATGACAGACCCCCACCAAAAGAATGACGGAGCGAAACTCACACCGGCCACTACAACCTAAATAATGATAGGACAAACACAATTGCACAATCTGACATTAATGACTATGACAGACCCCCCACGAAAAGGATGACAGAGCGAAACTCACACCGGCCACTACCACCAAAAGGATGATAGGACAAACACTATCTCACAATCTGACATTAATAAGATAACAGACCCCCCACCAAAAGGATGATAGGACAAACACTATCGTACAATCTGACATTAATGACTATGACAGACCGCCCACCAAAAGGATGAAGGAGCAAAACTCAACCCGACCACTACCATTAAAAGGATGATTGGACAAACACTATCGCACAATCTGACATTAATGAATATGACAGACCCCCCACCAAAAGGATGACGGAGCAAAACTTACACTGGCAACTACCACCTAAAGGATGATAGGACAAACACAATCTCCCAATCTGACATTAATAACTATGACAGATCCCCCACCAAAAGGATGACGGAGTGAATCTCACACCGACCACAACCACCAAAAGGATGATAGGACAAACACTTTCGCACAATCTGACATTAATGACTATGACAGACCCCCCACCAAAAGGATGACAGAGCGAAACTCACACTGGCCAAAACCACCTAAAGGATGATAGGACAAACACAATCGCACAATTTGACATTAATGACTATGACATACCCCCCACAAAAAGGAGGACAGAGCGAAACTCACACCGGCCACTACTACCACCAAAAGCATGATAGAACAAACACTATGGCACAATCTGACATTAATGACTATGACAGACCCCCCACCAAAAGGATGACAGAGCGAAACTCACACCGACCACTACCACCTAAAGGATGATAGGACAAATACAATCGCAAAATCTAATATTAATGACTATGACAGACCCCCCACCAAAAGGATGACCGAGTGAAACTCACACAGACCACTACCACCAAAAGGATGATAGGACAAACACTATCACACAATCTGACATCAATAAAATGACAGACCTCCACCAAAAGGATGACGGAGCAAAAATCAAACCGACCACTACCACCAAAAGGATGATAGGACAAACACAATCACACAATAAGACATTAATGACTATGACAAACCCCCACCAAAAGGATGACGGAGCGAAACTCACACCGGCCACTACCACTAAAAGGAAGATAGGACAAACACTATCACACAATCTGACATTAATGACTATGACAGAACACCCACCAAAAGGATAACAGAGCGAAACTCACACCGGCCACTACCACCTAAGGGATGATATGGCAAACACAATCGCACAATCTGACATTAATGACTATGATAGACCCCCCACCAAAAGGATGACGGAGCAAAACTCACACCGGCCACTACCACCAAAAGGATGATAGGACAAACACTATCACACAATCTGACATCAATAAGATAACAGACCCCCCCACCAAAAGGATGATGGAGCGAAACTCACACCGACCACTACCACCAAAAGGATGATAGGGAAAACACAACCATACAATATGACATTAATGACTATGAAAGATTCTCTACCAAAAGGATGACGGAGCGAAACTCACACCGGCCACTACCATCTAAAGGATGATAGGACAAACATAATCACACAATCCGACATTAATGACTACGACAGACGCCCCACCAAAAGGATGACGGAGTGAAACTCACACCGGCCACTACCACCAAAAGAATGATTGGACAAATACTATCACACAATCTGACATCGATAAGATGACAGACTCCCCACGAAAAGGATGATGGAGCGAAACTCACACCGTCCACTACCACCAAAAGGATGATAGGACAAACACAATCACACAATCTGACATTAATGACTATGACATACCCCCCACCAAAAGCATGACAGATCGAAACTCACACAATCCATTACCACCAAAAGGATGATAGGACAAACACTATCACACAATATGAAATTAATGACTATGACAGAACCCCCCAAAAGGATGACGGAGCGAAACTCACACTGGTCACTACCACCTAAAGGATGATAGGACAAACACAATCGCACAATCTGACATTAATGACTATGACAGACCCCCCACAAAAAGGATGACTGAGCGAAACTCACACCGGTAACTAACACCAAAAGGATGATAGGACAAACACTATCACACAATCTGATATCAATAAGATGACAGACCCCCCACCAAAAGGATGACGGAGCGAAACTCACACGGGCCACTACCACCTAAAGGATGATAGGACAAACACAATCACACAATCTGACATTAATGACTATAACAGACCCCCCACCAAAAGGATGATGGAGTGAAACTCACACCAGCCACTACCACCAAAAGGATGATAGGACAAACTCTATCACACAATTAGACATCAATAAGATGACAGACCCCCCACCAAAAGGATTACGGAGCGAAACTCACACCGGCCACTACCACCAAAAGGATGATAGGACAAACACAATCACACAATCAGACATTAATGACTATGACAGACCCCCCACCAAAAGGATGATAGAGCAAAACTCACACCGGCCACTACCACCTTAAGGATGATAGGACAAACACAATGACACAATCTGACATTAATGACTATGACAGACCCCCCACCAAAAAGATGATAGAGCGAAACTCACACTGGCCACTACCACCAAAAGGATGATAGCACAAACACTATCACACAATCTGATATCACTAAGATGACAGACCCCCCACCAAAATGATGACGGAGTTAAACTCACACCGGCCACTACCACCAAAAGGATGGTAGGACGAACACAATCACACAATCTGACATTAATGACTATGACAGACCCCCCACCAAAAGGATGATGGAGCGAAACTCACATTGGCTATTAACACCAAAAGGATGATGGGACAAACTCTATCACACAATCTGACATTAATAAGATGACAGACCCCCCACCAAAAGGATGACAGAGCGAAACTCACACCGGCCACTACCACCAAAAGGATGATAGGACAAACACAATCACACAATCTGACATTAATGACTATGACTGACCGCCCACCAAAAGGATGGCAGAGCAAAACTCACACCAGCCACTACCACCAAAAGGATGATAGGACAAACAATATTGCACAATCTGACATTAATGTCTACGACGGAGCCCTAGCAAAAGGATGACAAAGCAAAACTCACACCAACCACTACCATCAAAAGGATGATAGGACAAACACTATCACACAATCTGACATTAATGACTATGACAGACCCCCACCAAAAGGATGAAGGAGCGAAACTCACACTGGCCAGTACCACCTAAAGGATGATAGGACAAACACAATCGCACAATCTGACATTAATGACTATGACAGACCCCCCACCAAAAGAATGACAGAGCGAAACTCACACTGGCCACTACCACCAAAAGGATGATAGGACAAACACTATCACACAATCTGACATCAATAAGATGAGAGTCCCCCCACCAAAAAGATGACGGAGTGAAACTCACACCGGCCACTACCACCAAGAGGATGATAGCACAAACACAATCACGCAATCTGACATTAATGACTATGATAGACCCCCCCACCAAAAGGATGATGGTGCGAAACTTACAGCGGCCACTACCACCAAAAGGATTATAGGACAAACACTACCGCACAATCTGCATTAATGACTATAACAGACCCCCCACCAAAAGGATGACGGAGCGAAACTCACACCGGCCATTACCATATAAAGGATGATAGGACAAACACAATCGCACAATCTAACATTAATGACTATGAAATATCCCCTACCAAAAGGATGACGAAGCGAAACTAACACCGGTCACTACCACCAAAAGGATGATAGAACAAACACTATCACACAATCTGACATCAATAAGATGACATACCCCCCACCAAAAGGATGACAGAGCTAAACTTACACCGACCACTACCACCTAAAGGATGATAGGACAAATACAATCACACAATCTAACATTAATGACTATGACAGACCCCCCACCAAAAAGATGACAAAGCAAAATTCACACCGGCCACTACCACTAAAAGGATCATAGCTCAAACAATATCATACAATCTGAGATCAATAACATGACAGACCCCCCACCAAAAGAATGACGGAGCTAAACTCACACCGGCCACTATCACCAAAAGGATGATAGGACAAACACAATCACACAATCTGACATTAATGACTATGACAGACCCCCCACCAAAAGGATGACGAAGCGAAACTCACACCGGCCATTACCACCAAAAGGATGATAGGACAAACTCTATCACACAATCTGACATCAATAAGATGACAGACTCCCCACCAAAAGGATGACGGAGCGAAACTCACACCGACCACTACCACCAAAAGGAAGATAGGACAAACACAATCGCACAATCTGACATTAATGACTATGACAGACCCCCCACCAAAAGGATGACAGAGTGAAACTCACACCAGCCACTACCACCAAAAGGATGATAGGACAAACACTATCGCATAATCTGACATTAATGACTATGACAGACCCCTACAAAAAGGATGACGGAGCGAAACTCACACCGACCACTACCACCAAAAGGATGATAGGATAAACACTATCACATAATCTGACATTAATGACTATGACATACTCCCCACCAAAAGGATGACGGAGCGAAACTCACACTGGCCAGTACCACCAAAAGGATGATAGGACAAACACTATCGCACAATCTGACATTAATGACTATGACAGACCCCCCACCAAAAGAATGACGGAGCGAAACTCACACCTGCCGCTACCACCAAAAGGATGATAGGACAAACACTATCACACAATCTGACATCAATAAGATGACAGACCCCCCACGAAAAAGATGACGGAGCGAAACTCACACCAGCCACTACCACTAAAAGGATGATAGGACAAACACAATCACATAATCTGACATTAATGACTATGAAAGACCCCCCACCAAAAGGATGACGAAGCGAAACTCACACCGGCCACTACCACCAAAAGGATTATAGGACAAACACTATCGCAAAATCTGACATTAATGATTATGACAGACCCCCCACCAAAAGGATGGCGGAGCGAAACTCACACCGGCCACTACCACATAAGGATGATAGGCAAACACAATCGCACAATCTAACATTAATGACTATGAAAGACCCCCCACCAAAAGAATGACGGAGCGAAACTCACACTGGCCACTACCACCAAAAGGATGATAGGACAAACACTATCACACAATCTGACATCAATAAGATGACAGACCCCTACCAAAAGTGTTAGTTCCATGGTTCTATGATATAGAATTGTCCGTGGTTCTATGATTGGCTAAATTTTTGTAAAACATGACTCTGCACTAATGTTAAGAAGGATGTCATTACCATAGTTATGACATCCCTAAAGGAGCAACCATGAGCTAGTGAAAGAACTGCTATGGAGTGTTTTAATGTGAATGTCATGCTGAATGTCGTGACATCCATCACGACATCCATCTGCCGTTATGATATAACTGCTGTCATGTGTGAGAAACAACAGGAGTAAATGTGCAGCAAGAGCTAGAAGGAGCTGATAACAGAACTGATGTCATGTGTTGACATCTGGTGCAACAGGAGCTAACAAGAGCAGATGACAGAACTGCTGTCATGGATGAACTGCTGGCATGGATGCAGAAGGAGTTGATGACAGAACTGCTGTCATAAATGTCATACTGAATGTCATGACATTGATCGTATGACATCATGTCTAGTACAACAGGGGCTGCTATGTTATATCTCTTGACAAAAGTGTTTTGGTCCTGTTGGATATTCCAATTCAGTATGTACAGGCCAAATAGATTTGTTAGAAACAAAGTGCATATTTAATGGTTGTTCACAAAAAGGATCTTTGATACTTTTTAGGGAACTATAAAACAGTGGTTTATACTGTCATGAAGAAGATTCTGCAGAAGTGTGCAGCAGAGCAAGCTGGCCAGCTAAGAGTGAGTAAAAGCTGAATGTCATACTGAATGTCATGACATTGATCGTGTGACATCAGACGGGCTGGGTTTGTTTTTCTGTTATGATACCTGATATATCTCAGGCTAAATATCAGGAAACCTGTTATGACTCCTGAGTTATCTCAGACGAGATTCTAGGCAGTATCATGACCAAATTTGACAGCACCTGGATAAGTGGAAATTAGGTTTACTTTGTTAAATCTAATGTTTGTTACTTTGGAGCAGCCCAAGCCCAGTCTGCACTACTATAAAAGGAGGAGTAGAAGCAGAGGAAAGATATCACTCACATCAAGAAAAACCAGAGTGTAAAATAAAGGTCTAGGGTTTGAGAGTCCCTTGTGTAAGTCACCCTTTGTATCTTTTGATACATTGAGGTAGACATATTTGTAAGTGAAGAAGGCTAGTCTTCACGTGAAAAGTCTGTTTAGAAATACTTGTAATCCAAGCAATTGCTTGGTTGATGATTGCATTGGTTAGGTAGATTCTAGGTTGTGTCTCACTCAAAGCTGTGAAGCAAGAGTGTGTAAGTTCCTTGATCAAAGCTGTGAAGCAAGATCAACGTGTGTATGAAGTGTCTCTTCATACTGATTTCTGTAACTGTTTGATATCACTGTTGTGTGATTAAGGGGGAGTGAGTAGGTATACTCAGGTACTAGAGTGTCTCTAGGCTGAAGTGTCATTGGGTAGAGATTAAGTGAGAAGTGAAAACTGGAAGTTTGACTTTGAATTGATTCTACTAATAGTGAATTTCCTCCCTGCCTTGGTAGCCCCCAAATGTAGGTGTTGTTGATACCGAACTGGGTGAACAATTACTATGTTATTTATCTTTCTGCATTTACAATTCTGTACTTTAAATGGTTAGATAAATAGTATGACAGATTGCAGATGTCACAACAAAGGTCGTGACATTGGTCATGACATTGGGACAATTTAAAGAAATTTAAATTGGCCATGGTCTGTCCTCATCCTTGTTGAGCAGAGATCAATGTTCTTGGGACACATGTGATCTGCATACCAGAATTTCAATTGGTATCAGAGCAGGCATCCTGTCTGGTCTAGATGAGATCTTGGGAGATACTTTCTGGTGTTTTAAAACAAGGAGAAGCTGTAGCTGAGTTGCTGATCTTGCTGGATGTTTGAGCTACTGCTTATGGAGCTAAGGGGAAGCTTGTATATGCTGTTGTGCCCTCTGATATAGGAGCTTCTACAACCAGCTGTATGTTATGCCAAAGGAGGAGTGACTACTTCTATCCTATGGCCTGTTGAATGATCAGACATCTTGTTTAGGGCATGTTCTTTTGGTTGTTCCGCTGTATATTTCTCTGATAAAAGTGTTAGACTATGGCTCGGATCTAGAAGGGGGGGGGGGGGGGGTTGAATAGATCCCCAATTAAAATTTGAGTCGGCGCTACCAATTTAAAATTGTTTTTAAAAATGTTTTAAGTGCGGAAGCGGCCGAGGAAAATATAGTCTAAAACGAACGGTTATTGGAAAACCGGATATGCGTAAGCCTTTGGATTAATGACAATTTGGAAAATAGAATCACAACACTAATTACACTTATCAATTATTTACTTCAGTTGTAAGGATTCCTAGTTCCAATGATTCAAAGAGCAAACCAAAACTAGATACACAAGTAAGATAATTTTGGTTCAAGCAATATGTCAAACACTTGGTGTGCAAAATACTCCAAGTGATATTTATGTTGAGTAAGTGATTCCAACCAGCCTAGTACAATGTCTTGTTGTACTTTGGAGTCAAAAACAGAGTTTTAACCTCTTACTCAATTGATATCACAATTTTGACAATAGAGCTTATACAAAAATCACTTATTTTGAGCTATAACGTAAATGCTGAAAATAGAGAAGACAAGTATTTGGTGAGGCAGTTCCCCCGTCGTCCTCGCTTCGGGGTACGTCTACCCTCAATTCTAAAACTAGAATTGAGATAGATTTTATAGATATCACCTGTTGAATGTAACAGTTTATACAAGGATTGAGCAGCAAATATACAACAGAAATCTCAATGTGTTGAAAGTTGCCTTCACTCCTTGCCCCTTGATTCAAGATGAATCAAGTTCTCCAATTTGTGTTGATGGACCTCCGACTCCAGCCAACTTATTGAATAACACTTTGTTGTTCAAACCTTCGGCTCCGGATGATCTCAACAGCACCAAATCGACCCCGAGATCTTCCCTTCAAAATCACCGAATCTGCTACTAGACTTGTGAAGAACACCTCTTCACAATCACCTTCGCTCGGTTGACTCTTAATGAAGAATCTCGTCCAAAAACCCCCAAAATTCAAACCAATCTTGGAGGGCAAAACCCCAATGGTTTTATTCAAGAAAGAACCTGTCACAAGCTTCAACTCGAACTTGATTCTCCAATCTAAGCTTCGAACCTTATCACCTTGAATCTCTCACAAAAGCATTTCAAAAATGATTGTGTGTAATTGAAATATTGTGAGATGTTGAAGATGAAGATGATGAATCTTGGACACCTATTTCACTCTTTCTTGTTTTTGAACACATGAATCAAAAGAATATCAAATGTTAAAATGACACAAGTGGTTAAACAAGTATATATAGTGCCAACAAGATTCTAAACATAACAATATTTCAAATATAAGAGGGAAGCATTTTAAAACAGATTTTCCGCGCGAACGGTCGACCACAACAGGCCTGTGCGTCGACGCATGGCCTGTGTTGTTTGGAAATCTGGAAAATTCATCAGTGTGCGTCGACCATACAGTCGGCGTGTGCTGACCCGTTGAAATCTATTTCCAATATGCGCCGACCCTATGGTCGACTCATGCCTTTATGCGCTGACCCGTTGGAAAGTTATTCCTTAATGCGCCGACCCTATGGTCGACTCATTGTGTTATGCGCTGACTAGTGCAGAATTGTTCTGATGCATGCACCGACCCTATGGTCGACTCATGCCCTGCAAACCTGCAAAAATTCATCAGTTTGAGGTCTTTCATGCCTTTGGTCATGATTGCATTTTATCTACACATAGTATATTCATTTCAGCAGTTTTAAGACAAGTATAAAAGGATATGGTGGTTGATACGTTGCATCTGTTTTAGTAGATCTGGAGTTCATAATTTCCAATCTATCCAGGGAATTTGTCATCATCGAAACCTGCATTAACCAATGTCTTGCAGACTTGTGTGATGTGTGGCGATTTGCCTCCACAATCTCCCCCTTTTTGATGATGACAACCTGTATACAACAAAAACACCAAATATGCAATGTATACACACATGTATACACAAGCTCCCACTTTCTTTTGTAATATAAGGCTGTAGAATAAACAGCCATCTGTTGCACCCCAAAATTTGCTCCACCTATTTCACTTAGTTTATGTTTCAATTGCATTGTCATTTGCATACTAAGTCATGTACATAGTCTAATCATTTGCATAACATAGCATAACAAGGCATCTAACAAGGGATCAAGTGCCATTTTCATCAGAAAGAGGCCCATCAAGGGGTTTTATTCAAGATCAAGACCATCCAAGTAATCAAGAAATGAGTTGAAGCTTTGAGAAGTTTGAAGGTCAACTAGTGGATTTCTCTCCCAATTTGGGGGATATGTTGAAGATCATCAATGAGCGTGTGAGCCATGGAAGGTGTACAAAGATCATGGAAGACCTAGAGGGTCATTTTAAAGATGAGACAAATCATTAATGCAAGTACCAGAGCTACAGTTGAATGCAGTCAACTAGGGTTTCATTTGGGTCAACCCTAGGTCAAATGATTGATTGAAGAGCATCAAGGCTTGGTTGAAGGATATGGGATTCATGAATTAATATGTGGATACATGTGTGGTGTCGTGCCAAGGAGAAAACAAAAGGAATCAAGAAGAAGAGGAGTTACTAAATTAGGGTTTTAGTGTAAAATCCCCTAATTTAGGCCTAACTTTCGAGCCAGATAAGTCAAAATGAAAGTTTCAAATGAAGTCTTGGTCAACATGAAACTTGTATAACATCTCAATAGCTTTAATTTGAGTACTAGAAGTCTTCGAGGAGATTTATAGAACTCAAGTTATGGTTCTTGCAAGTTATGGGTCCCTAGAGGATACTGAAATTTATCTATGAATGTCACTTGACTTCCAAGCAACTTTTGCCCATCAAGGAGTTTTCAAATGGATTTGTGGCCAACATAAGAGTTGTAGATCTTGATCTTAGATTTAATTTGAGTACTAGAAGTCCTCAAGAGGATTTGTAGAACTCAAGTTATGGTCTTGGCAATCCAGGGGTATTTTGGGAAAGTTGAATTACAGGTCATTTTTGAGCATATGTCAAAATCTCCATGTTCCACTTCTCAAATGAAAAATTGTTCAACATGGAATGTGCTTAAAATTACGTTTTTAAGTCAAATAAGTCACCATGGTGGATTGATCGGCTCATTTCAAAAAAGTCACTTAAAATGGCCTAAAAAAAGGGAATAAGTCAAATAAAGTTTGGTGGAAAAAATCAAATTTTGGGTTAGAGGTCACAAACAAGCCTTATGACATACCAATTTGATTGTAAAATGCATTTTAAAGACAATGGCATTGCCACAATTTTGAATTGAGGGTTATTTCAAGGACTTGCTTTGTAAATTGGTTACTTAAACCATAAGGCACAATTGCAAAACCACACTTTCAAGCAAATGCAAGGCTCCTTTCCATCCATACACCTCCAATATCTCATTTGGAGAGAATTTAAACTCATAACTAAGTGAATTGCAAGCCAAAAACATGAGATGGTATGGGCATAGCATAAGAAGAGATTTTCATGACATGAGAAGTTGATTTTCTCCTTGGATCAATCTAGAACTTTCTAGGGTCTTCAAATACATTCTCCTTGGATCAATCTAGAACTTTCTAGCGTCTTCAAATACTTTCTCCTTGGATCAATCTAGAACTTTCTAGGGTCTTCAAATGCATTCTATATATACTTGTGAAGAGGTTCAAAGCAAGGGTTGGTGATTCATTTGTGCAAAAACCATGGATTGACATTGGAGTTTGGAAGAGAAAAAGTGAGAGATCAAAGCATTTTCAAGAGTTATCAAGAATTTAATCTTCTCCAACAAACTTCAACAAAGGTTTTCCACACTTTTTGGCAAGAAAAAACGAGCTCCAACTACTCCGTTTCGACGCTCCGAAGCCGGTATGTGAAATTTAATTTAATTCATTTTCGTTCTTTTTTTTCTGTTTTAATAGCTGTTTGGATTAATTGCGTTAAAAATAGTAAAAATGATCGAAAAATTATGAAATTTTGTTCTGTAGATCTTGATTGTCTTAAAAAACTGAAGGAGTTGAGTTTGCATTTTTAGGATTTTATTTGAATTAGTTACGAATTTTCTTTTGTGCTAATATCCATTGTTATGCATAATTGATATTGCTGTTTGTTTAATTTTGTTCTCTTTGATGCTTTATGCTTTTGAGCTGATTCTTTCGATATGATTTAGAGGTCTTCCATAGGTTTCCCCAGGAATTTTCTTAGAATTTGTAAAATTGATTAGATTCTGTTTTACGCGTGTAGTTTAGAGCCTTCCCAAATAATGGTTTCCCATGACCAAATTTCATTTAGTAATTGTTTAGATGACCTAGAAATTGATTTAGGTACTGATTCTGGAATGTTAGAATGTTAAAACATGCATGTTCACATAGGAATTTTATTAGAATTTTACAATTTAGTTTGCTATTTTTTTTGGGTTTTGCAAATTGGTTGATATTGGTGTGTTTCCCACTTGGGATGTTGCTTTGTTTGTGGGGTTTTGGTCATTTCAATTGGGTTTGGGGCTTGGGCTTTGCTTGTTGGAGTTAATGAAGACCTTGAGTGATGATTGAAGACAAGGGATAGAGCTTGATGCATGAAGATTCCTCTCCTGGAGGATGGTTTTTGAAGACATAGGAAATAGGAGAAATAGGCAGAGCTTTAGGTTAGACGGAATTCTTCCACAAACATGGAAAGCATCTTGTGCTTCCATTCCTCCCAATGACAAAAAGTCCTTCTAAGATATTCACATCCCTCCTTTGGAGGGATAAGTGGCTTATCTTGGAAGTAGAACTTTGAGGGAACCTGTCTCTCATAATGTTAAACACTTATAGGCTTCCTTTGGTTGTCAATAAGCTGTTTAGCATTCAACTTATTCTGTTAAGTGATTCTCTTCTGGAGTGCTTGCCTTGAAGATAGAAGTTCATTGAAGATGAAATTCATTGCATTAAATATTGATAAAGATGATACCTGTTCATGTCAAAGCTGCTCAACTGTTGAATTAGGGTTTTACTGCTGTCTGAAGCTGTCAACTGTTGGGGTTCATTGTTGGCTCAAGCTTGGTGTTGCTTGGAGTGTAGGGGATAATTGAAGAGTTGATTTTGGGGTTCTTTTGAAGGTTGCTGTGTTGTGCAGTTAATCAACTGTCAGAGTTTGATGTTTTGTTCAGAGCTGCTGCTGTAGGAGCTGGTGTGCTGTCAGAGTTGGTTTTGGGGTTTATTTTCTTTGCTGTATTGTTTGTTAATTTTCCCATAGGTTTGAAGTGAAGCTGTTTCACTTTGCCTATTGTTTTCTCAGGTTCGAGGTTGAGTGAGACTCCCTTGCCTCGCTTGTATTGCTGCATCTCATGCATTTTACTGCTTTACTGTATATATGCTGTTTCTTTTCCGTTTATCCCCTAGGATCTCTGTTTCTCTCTGTGCAAGAGAGAAATATGACAGACATTAGGCTCTCATCCATGTATGACAACATTAGGGTAGTTTTGATTCCCTTTCAAACCCTAGGCTTCAGAGCGTCGTTCTCTTCTCATCTCAAAACAATCAAAAATACAATAAGAGGTCAAACATCAATAAAAAAAACAGTTCTTGCGTAAAAGACCGAAAACCAATCAAAGTGTCATTTTTGTCCGCTTGGACCCGTAATCAGGAGAAAACCTTTTTCAGAAGGATAAAAGATAAACAAGACAAGTCTGTGTCTTCCGTAGCCCGAACTACGTTTTCTCTGATCTTTCATGCTGTATGAAAGTACGTAGGCATAAGATGCGATATCCTAGCGAGCAACCTTCCCCTCCTTTCCCGTAGGTAGGCGAACTACGTTGACTCTGATTTCTCGTTCCAGACGGGAATACGTAGGCATAAAGTGCGATACTTTGCCGAGTCATTTTATTTTCTTTTAACCCTAGACCTGTAGAATAGATAGAATAACAATCCGTACTAGAAAACAAGCGTGGATCCCGTCGAGTACGACGGACGTGAGGGGTGCTAATACCTTCCCCTTGCGTAACCGACTCCCGAATCCAGGATTTGGTTGCGATGACCATTCCTTTCCCGTCTTTGCGGTAGGTTTACTTCGAGCGTTTCCTTTCCCTCCATTGGGATAAATAACGCACGGCAGCGACTCTTCTGTTCAGCCGGCGCCGATTTTCGCAGTAGCGACAGCTGGCGACTCTGCTGGGGATTCCAACGGTCCCCTACGCGAGTCAATCTTAGCGCTTGTTTTCCCGTCGTGGGTTTTGTATGGATTTACTTTTCAGTCATTTACTTTCAGCATTATTTTATTGTGATTATTGTTGTGGGTATGAGGGGGTTCTATGATTGAGAGATGAGCCGGACCTGGGCTTGAGTGCACCTAGAATTAGAGTGGAAATTAGTGGGCGCGTACTTGCTTTGTAGGCACTAGTGTCTCATGAAATCCACGCTCGGACGAGGTTCTTCTGGTTGACTTCTTTTTCAATCCTTTGGGTTGAGGGGGTTGTTGGTTAGTTGGATTGTCGACTCCGGGGACCGATCATTTGGAAGTTGGCTAAGTGAGGCCTCTTCAGGACATGATGATGCCACACCTTCTGGGTATCGTATCATCAGTATTGAAAGTCTGTGACGCCAACGACCGCATAGGATGCCATACCTTGTGTCATTTATTAGGACACCTACCTGTGAGAGGGGTTGGGACATGCAGGTAACTTGACCTCCAGATTACCGGTTTTCTTGATTGAGGTTCAGTGGTATTTGAGGACTGTGTTATTGGGTCTGTCAGAGACCGGGTTGGAGCATTGTGGATGGTCTTGAGCAGTTTGTGGGTCTATTTGAGGCCAATATTGTGGATTGGACTTCTCAGCCAGGGGCACTTGATCCCTTGTTGCATTGCTTGCATATTGCATTGTTTGCATCATCATGTGCATATCATTAACGTGTGTCTGTGCTGCAGGTGCATTTTCATACTCCCCGATCCTAGTACTCCGGACTTCTATCTGTTATTATGAGTACTTTGAGGAAGACTGTTGCGTATAAGTTGCCTACCCCTGATGTAACTTCTCTGTTGGGTCTGATTTCCCTAGCTGATGATGATGTGAAGAGAAGCTTTAGGAAGAGCTATGGGAAGCTACTGAGTTTGGTTTGCAGACCAACTACATATGAGCTGAATGGGTTATACATAGTGATGCAGTTATATGATCCCTCCTTGAGGTGTTTTATGTTCCAGGACTTCATTTTGGCTCCGACCATGGAGGAGTACGCTGAGTTTCTAGAGTTGCCAGTTCAGAACAGAGTGCCCTTCATTCACTTTGATGCTAAGCCTAAGCTGGAAGACTTAGCTGTTCCCTTGCATATGGATCCTGCAGAGTTGTTGTTGACTTCCTGGCATGGAGTTTCGGGGTTTTCTCTCAAATTTTTGGTTGGCAAAGCCCAAGAATATGCCAAAAGTGGCTGCTGGATTGTGTTTAACGCTGTTCTTGCTTTGTGCATCTATGGGATTATACTGTTCCCTAATCTGCCTGAGTTCGTTGATTTGGATGCATTCCACTTATTTGCTGCAGTCAACCCGGTGCCTACCTTGGTCGGAGATTTCTATCATTCCCTGCACTACAAGAACGAAAACAGAAGGGGAAAAAATGTCCATTGTTGTGTACCATTGCTGAATATGTGGTTTGAGAGCCATCTGCCCAAGAAGGGTCCTTTTGTTGAATCTGCAGATACAACTGAATAGTTGGAGCGTCTAATGGGACTTTCTTCAGAAGACATTGTCTGGTTCGATAGAGATTTATTGGGGTCAGAGATTATCTTCAGTTGCGCCGGGTTTCCCAACGTTCCTCTAATTGGAAGGAAGGGCTGTATTAATTACAACCCATCTTTGTTGGTTCGACAATTTGGGTATGCTTTGAAGAGTCCGCCGAAGGAAGAAGAAATACAGGAATCTCTGTATTTCACTGGTGACCTGAGTGGGGAATTATTGGCCAAGCTTCAGCATGCTTGGAACCAAATTTGCAGAAGGGGAAAACCATTACTAGGCAAGAATGATTGTCAAGCTTATATGCCTTACAAGGCGTGGATTCAAGAGAGGGTAAGGCAGGTGCAGATGCCTTTTCCAGCAGTATCACGTCCTGGTCCCATTCCAGTTGAGGAACCGACTACTGTGGCTATTGAGGTCTATGAGCAGGTAGTAAAAGGAAAAGAAGACTTGATAAAGATCAATGAAGAGTTAGAGAAGGAATTGGCTCAAATCCGGAGGGAGAAAAACGAGGCTGTGTATTCCTTCCAACAGCAGATTGAGTTGGTAAGCAGGTTAGGTGCTGAACTGGCAGAAGAGAAAAAGAAGCGTGAACGCCTGGGAAAAGACTTCAAAAGCTCTCATGATATGTTAGAGTCCAAGAAGAGGTCACTCGATATCGCCTATCGTGAGATCTCTACGTTCAACAAAACCTGGAACGCCACGTTGACCGGCAATAAGGAAAGAGAAGACAAACTGAGGCTGTAGATCTCTGAGCTGGAGGGTCAGTTGAAAGCCAGCCAGAAGAGGTTGGAAGAAGAGGTTACGTGGAGGTATGCCGTCCAGAATTCCTTGAACAAAGTTATCAAGTGCAAGAAGGAGTTTGCATCTCAGAAATGGAAGTTAGATGACTGCTTTGGAGAAGGGGCATGGGAGGAATCTATTGGTGATTTACGACGTGTTCTCAAGCAAAGAGATCTACTTATCGAGGGATTGGTTTCTCAGCCAGACCATCAGAAGACCAAAAGGCTGCTGGAAGAGTATCTGGCATATGGGCGCACTTGACTATCTCATGTATTGACGTGTATGCTTTATTTGCATCGTGCTGACTATCACCAGGATTGTTGGTTGAGGTCATGCCTTCTTATTGTACGCTCATTAATATTGTATTCCTGACTTGATGGGATGTTCTGCAATGTATGAGATGTTTTTCTATGATTGAGTTTCGAGCTTCTTATTGCCATCACTGTCACCGCACTGGCACATTGGCACTAGAATTGGGGAGTGATATTCCCTAATGCACAGACACATGTTGCATTTGCATACACATTCATATTGCATTCACCAGGTAATTATTGAACTGTATCTCATTTCCTGCATCTCGTCAGGTTTTTCCAGGATTGAAAGTCAACGTCCTCACCGATACTCTACTCGTACCAACTGCAAAAGAGTCATGGACCAGATGCAAAACAAGATGCAGGAGATGCGTGAAAAGCTGGCACTGTTCATGCAGACGATGGAGACAGTTGTGAAGGGGCAGGAAAGCCTGCAGACTTTGGTGCAGCCATTGCTGGCGAAGACTACTGGGAATGGAAACGAAGACCATAATTCTGTACGTGTTGAAACCATTCATGGGGATGGTACTCCTACGCCTGTAGCTCCACCTGTGGTGAATATACCTGTTGTGAATGTGAACAATGGCACTGGCGTCGGCCATGGTAATGGTAATGAGACTGTCATTAACAATGTGGGGTTTGGGGATGCCAATCTGGGCGGTGGTAACAATGGAGGTAATGGCTTTGGTAACAACGGGTTCGACTATAATGATCAGGGTTTTGATTATGTCAATCAGGATGGGAAGTTCGGCTTCAACACCCAGGGTTTCGGATATGATGGTTTTGGTAATGCTAATCAGGGTTATGGTGGATTCAGTAACGGAAATGGTGCTGGACTGATGCATATCAACGCTGGGTTTGGACCCGCCAGGGTCAATCAAGGGTATGGTAACAGAGGACGAGGTCCTACGAGGAATCAGCCAGGATTCGGTCGTAATTTTGGTTATGACGGGTACGAAAATGAAAATATCAATTGGGGTGAAGACCAACAAGAAGATGCCTTTTCTGGTAGAGGTATTGAAGGGCTTGTGGATCCTGTGCAGAGAATCAAAATGTTAGAAGAATAGATGAAGGGGGTTGTTAATCAGAATACTACTGGGCTAGACATGACTACAATGGGCTTAGTGTCTGGGCTGAAGGTACCACCGAAGTTCAAAGCGCCCACATTTGATAAATATAAGGGGGACACTTGTCCAAAGGTGCACGTCCACTCTTATTACAGAAGAATGTCCGCGTACTCAGATGATGAAAGAATGCTGATGCATTTCTTCTAAGACAGCTTATCTGGACCGTCACTTGAGTGGTATATGGGGCTGGAACCCATTCAGATCAAAACCTGGAAGCAACTGGCTGATGCGTTTGTAACACATTACAAATATAATAGTGACGGCACCGAACAGAGTCCAATTGCAAGGCTTGTCTCAGAAAAGTGGGGAGAGTTTTAAAGAGTACGAGCAAAGGTGGCGCGATATGGCAGCAAGAGTGCATCCTCCCTTAACTGAGAGGGAGATGAATGACATGTTCATTGGGACATTTACGGGGATATTCTACGAAAAATTGTTTGCTGTGGCACTGGGCAGTTTCTCAGATTTAATTCTTATGGGGGAGATGATCGAGAACGAGATCAGAGTTGGAAGGTTCCAAGCAAGTGAGTCTACCTCGGATGGAGGAACGAAGAAAGCCTTCGGTGGCAGAAAAGGAGAAGGGGAAACGAGCTCCATGTCCAGCTCCCATGGAAGAAGGAGGAATCAATGCTGGGGCAACCAGCAGCAACAGGTCGCTAATGTCACCATTCCCGTGGCTCCACAGCAGCCGCAAAATCAGCAGGGGTATAGGAAGTATCCAGTCCGGCCAACAAACAAACATTTTGACACACCAAACTCCTCCTATGCTGAGCTACTCCAAACCTTGTTGAGATTACAACTTGTTCAGAAGAGAACCTTGGCACCCTTGACAAGGACGCCACCACCTGGTTATGATGAGAATGTGCAATGTGAGTTTCACTCAGGGGCACCTGGTCATTCAATTGAGAAACGCAAGGCCTTTAAGCACAAGGTGCAAGACTTGATCGACAACAAGGAAATCAACTTCTCCGATGATGTCCCCAATGCGGCGCAGGGTCACGGACAAGCCAGAGTCTGAATGACAAAAAGGGGTTCTTTGGTTTGGCAGGGCCGTTGAAAGAAGGTCAAGACAGCAGCAGGCTACCTCTAACATTGGTCTGAGGATGGTTGACTCGCCAATAAGTCAAAGTGCAAGAAGTCCGGTTCTGAGACACTGGCATTTTTCATGTTATCTTGTACATGTCTTTGCATTTGTAGTTGCTTTTCTGTTTAATTGCAAATTTCTTTTGTAAAACTTGTTGTTTTCTCAACTGATATTGATAAATGAAATAAATATGCATGTTTGAATTAATCCAGTCGTGGTCACTCTTTGTGTTTTCATTTATTTCAAACACTTGTTAAGTGGAATCCGGGGAGGATGACGAAAACAGATGACGGAAAAAACTTCTGATCGTATGCTTTTGGATTAAAAAAAACCTGTTGATGATGTACAGGCATTGTTTCAATCCATAAACACCGGAGATATAAGGAAGATAATCTCTTGTTAACCCCTTTGAGCCTAGTTGTAGGAGTTTCTTTCTAAAAGTGAAAAAACCTAAATCTTAACCTGGGGCAGGGTAGGTGTCAGTTAGTTTGGCCAAGCGTTCAAATCGTGAAAGGAGTGTCCGTTCAAGGATAAATTACATCCATATAGGTCGTGCCTAAATACCACAATGGTTAAGGCTCACCGACCCAAGAGTGAAACAATCACATTATTCCACAAAGAGTCAGACAACCGGTGTCACATGATTTGTTCAAAAAGAAAAAATCAAAAGAAAAAGCCCGCTAAGTCGAATCTTGAGAATAAGCGACTTAGGCAAAAATAAATAAATTAGGGCATCCCGCTGGACTTCAAAAGCAAAAGATACTCAAAAGAGTCGGTCCAGGCAAAAGTTAGGGAACGAAAAAAAACAAAAGACGAAAAGGACTATCAAAGAAAAATCCTCGAAAAGGACAAAGTCGTATGACTCTAGGCACCCAAAGATGAAAAAGTAAGTGATTGTCCCTCCGAAAAATGTGTGGTATCCTGAACCATCACTCTTATGGTTCCACCTTTAGTAGGTGAATGCTGAAGTTAAATTAGCTGAACATAGGATTCGAGAACATCATGGAGAATGGGTGGGTTAAAATAAAACTTTGAGCCTATATCCTTCCTTGTTAACCGTGAACCTGACCACGTTACAACCCGAAAAAGTCCTAATTGAAACAGGTTTAGTTCGAGAGCATACTTCGGTAAAAGATCGCATCGAAACTGACTCCTAAAAGGGTTCCTCTTATCAACATTAATATTGACATTTTGATTCATTATATGTCACAAAATGTTTTCCAGTGAACAGACTTGGATTTTTGAAACTGTCATACGCATTGCATTTAATATATCTTTTATGCAAAACAACTTGTGTTACTTGCGAGTAAGCGCATGTCGGCAGGAAGGGTTCCTACAGTGGAAGTCCTGACCAGGACAGAATGCAGAAGGCCCGAATGTTTCATGAGCCGGGGCAAGATATGTCGATTAATCCAGTAAAGTCAGCTATCCAAGAATCAGCCAATCTGGGGCAATCAGGTCGAGATTTGGCAAATCTCTCGCAGTTATGGGCGCTACTCCACGAATCAGTCAATCAGGGGCAAAAGATTATTGCAAGACTGGGGCAGGTCACCCTAAGAGCATGGAAGCTGTTTTGTTGGAACACCTCTTCGAGGTTTGAGATGCCGAAGCAGTTCATGTCTGGCCGTCAGGGTACAAAGACTGTAAGGTCTGTTTCAAAATTGTCGCAGATTCAGGGGCAAGCTATTTCAAGATAGTGTCCTGACCAGGGTTCCTTTCGAGGAGAAGTATTCCAGAATTCAGACTGGGGCATGTTAGTATCGTTGGTGCAAAGTTCCAAGAAGGTGAATGGAATTCATGTTGCCCTGACCAGAGGCTTTTGATGAAAAACTTGACTTTATGCGATGCTAATCCCCATGCAGGTCGTACTTCGTCCCCGAAGTTGAGATAATGATAGCCTTTACCGAAGGAAGGGATAATACCCCAAAAGAGTATCCTTATGAAAGCAGTCTACAGGATGTCTCCAGCAAGTCGAATCAGTATCCCCTGCAGGGTGGACGCTCCCCAGAGAGAGTATGTGCAGGTGCAATCCCCAGCTGAGAGGATTCCAGCGGTGTTTAACCAAGTCAGGGTTGGTTCAGAAGGAGTTTTTTTTTTTACCGTAGAAGATGGTTTCCTTTCTCCCCACAGGTTGTCAGGCCGGTGATCAGGATGTTTGTCCTCAGCAGACTAATAACTCCAAAGTGGTAGACCGTGCTCACACAGTATTGTTTCCTCCAAAAGGATGCCCTATCCCCAGTAGGGTTGTTTATTCTCCCCAACGGAGTCGGTTAATATTCCCCAAGAGAGCCGTTTCTTCTCCAGCGGAGTTTTCTCTCCCCAGCAGGTGTTATTCTTTCCTCCCAGTAGAAATCGAAGGTTTAAAGCTTTCCCCGACAGAGTTGGTTGTATGTCCTGGCATTTATTTTGCCGGAATACTTGGTGGTACCCGTTCATTCCCCAACAAGGTAGTATTTGTCCTCAGCATCCGTGTTAATGAAGCAAGCTTATCAGAGTTTCCCCGGCAGCCTGAACCTGCATTTTCATTTGCATATAATCATATTTGCATCTACCCAAAACACGTAGCATTTTCATACTATATGGAGCATTACGCCATTGTCAAACATACGCATTTTGAAACATAAATCAGGTTAGTTAACCTTTTGCTTTCAGGTGTGTTTCTAAAGCTCAGACATGTTTCCAGATATTCGAGGTCTCGCTGTGAGACACGGGATGATATAGTTCATCTTCTTATATTCCCCACAGAGATTCTTGGTTAAGTTTCTCTTGCCCTCAACGGAGTTGGGCTCATATCCTCCAAAGCTGTTAAGAGGTATTATCCCCAACATGGAGTTGTGATACTCCGATGATTGTGGTTCGTTGAGTGTCCTGGCTCCGATGATTGTTGTTTGTTGAGTGTTCTGACTCCGATGATTGTTGTTCGTTGAGTGTTCTGGCTCCGATGATTGTTGTTCGTTGAGTGTTTTGACTCCGATGATTGTTGTTCGTTGAGTGTTCTGGCTCCGATGATTGTGGTTCGTTGAGTGTTCTGACTCCGATGATTGTTGTTCGTTGAGTGTTCTGGCTCCGATGATTGTTGTTCGTTGAGTGTTCTGGCTCCGATGATTGTTGTTTGTTGAGCGTTCTGGCTCCGATGATTGTGGTTCGTTGAGTGTTCTGGCTCCGATGATTGTTGTTCGTTGAGTGTTCTGGCTCCGATGATTGTGGTTTGTTGAGTGTTCTGGCTCCAATGATTGTTGTTCATTGAGTGTTCTGGCTCCGATGATTGTTGTTCGTTGAGTGTTCTGGCTCCGATTGCTGCGTTGAATGTTCAGACTCCGGTAAAATCAAGCGAGGGTCCAGACCCTTATTTGGTATTCGTGGCTATTCCGGCGAGTACCTAGGCTCCGGTAATTTCCAGTTTGTATGGATTCGTTCTCTCGTCGAGTATCCTGACTCCGGTAAAGCCCGTGTGATGTGATATTGATAAGCAGTTGTAGTATTCTCTTTTCGTCGGACGTGCTTCGTTGAGTAGCCAGGCTCCGATGCATTATTGTTTCGTTGAAGTTTTCTGGCTCCGATAGTTGTTACGTTGAGCGGTATGGCTCTGGTTGTTGTTTACGTAGAGTATGCGGGCTCCGATGGTTCGTCGAGCATTCTGGTCCCAGTTATTACGTTGAGTATCCCGACTCCGATAGATATTCATTTCGTGACGTGATCATGCTATTACGTTGAGTGCTCAGACTCCGGCTAATTGCTTAGAAAGATTCAAACTTTGTGCTCGTTGAACATTCAGGTTCCGACCTTTCCAGTTACCCCAACAGAGGTGGTCGATTAAGATTTGTGGTTTTACCAGACGATTGATCAGTTGTTGCTGTAACAACCAAGATTCAGTTCTTTGATTATTTTTCCCCAAGCGAGTGTGCAGTTTATTTCTGCGGTTGGCAAAATTTCGGGTTTATTTTGTATTCAACCGTCTTCCACCTTTGAATGTTTGAAGGCTGTTTTCTCTTCAACTCTTCAGGTCCAAGCCGTTTGAATAGGGGCAGCTGTTGCACCCCAAAATTTGCTCCACCTATTTCACTTAGTTTATGTTTCAATTGCATTGTCATTTGCATACTAAGTCATGTACATAGTCTAATCATTTGCATAACATAGCATAACAAGGCATCTAACAAGGGATCAAGTGCCATTTTCATCAGAAAGAGGCCCATCAAGGGGTTTTATTCAAGATCAAAACTATCCAAGTAATCAAGAAATGAGTTGAAGCTTTGAGAAGTTTGAAGGTCAACCAGTGGATTTCTCTCCCAATTTGGGGGATATGTTGAAGATCATCAATGAGTGTGTGAGCCATGGAAGGTGTACAAAGATCATGGAAGACCTAGAGGGTCATTTTAAAGATGAGACAAATCATTAATGCAAGTACCAGAGCTACAGTTGAATGCAGTCAACTAGGGTTTCATCTGGGTCAACCCTAGGTCAACCCTAGGTCAACCCTAGGTCAAATGATTGATTGAAGAGCATCAAGGCTTGGTTGAAGGATATGGGATTCATGAATTAATATGTGGATACATGTGTGGTGTCGTGCCAAGGAGAAATCAAAAGGAATCAAGAAGAAGAGGAGTTACTAAATTAGGGTTTCAGTGTAAAATCCCCTAATTTAGGCCTAACTTCCGAGCTAGATAAGTCAAAATTCAAGTTTTAAATGAAGTCTTGGTCAACATGAAACTTGTAGAAAATCTCAATAGATTTAATTTGAGTACTAGAAGTCTTCGAGGAGATTTATAGAACTCAAGTTATGGTTCTTGCAAGTTATGGGTCCCCAGAGGATACTGAAATTTATCTATGAACGTCACTTGACTTCCAAGCAACTTTTGCCCATCAAGGAGTTTTCAAATGGATTCTTGGCCAACATAAGAGTTGTATATATTTATCTTAGCTTTAATTTGAGTACTAGAAGTCCTCAAGAGGATTTGTAGAACTCAAGTTATGGTCTTGGCAATCCAGGGGTATTTTGGGAAAGTTGAATTACATGTCATTTTTGAGCATAGGTCAAAATCTCCATGTTCCACTTCTCAAATGAAAAATTGTTCAACATGGAATGTGCTTAAAATTATATTTTTAGGTCAAATAAGTCATCATGGTGGATTGATCGGCTCATTTCAAAAAAGTCACTTAAAATGGCCTAAAAAAAGGGAATAAGTCAAATAAAGTTTGGTGGAAAAAATCAAATTTTGGGTTAGAGGTCACAAACAAGCCATATGACATACCAATTTGATTGTAAAATACATTTTAAAGACAATGGCATTGCCACAATTTTGAATTGAGGGTTATTTCAAGGACTTACTTTGTAAATTGGTTACTTGAACCATAAGGCACAATTGCAAAACCACACTTCCAAGCAAATGCAAGGCTCCTTTCCATCCATACACCTCCAATATCTCATTTGGAGAGAATTTAAACTCATAACCAAGTGAATTACAAGCCAAAAACATGAGATGGTATGGGCATAGCATAAGAAGAGATTTTCATGACATGAGAAGTTGATTTTCTCCTTGGATCAATCTAGAACTTTCTAGGGTCTTCAAATACATTCTCCTTGGATCAATCTAGGACTTTCTAGGGTCTTCAAATACTTTCTCCTTGGATCAATCTAGAACTTCCTAGGGTCTTCAAATACATTCTATATATACTTGTGAAGAGGTTCAAAGCAAGGGTTGGTGATTCATTTGTGCAAAAACCATGGATTGACATTGGAGTTTGGAAGAGAAAAAGTGAGAGATCAAAGCATTTTCAAGAGTTATCAAGAATTTAATCTTCTCCAACAAACTTCAACAAAGGTTTTCCACACTTTTTGGCAAGAAAAAACGAGCTCCAACTACTCCGTTTCGACGCTCCGAAGCCGGTATGTGAAATTTAATTTAATTCATTTTCGTTCTTTTTTTACTGTTTTAATAGCTGTTTGGATTAATTGCGTTAAAAATAGTAAAAATGATCGAAAAATTCTGAAATTGTTTTCTGTAGATCTTGATTGTCTTAAGAAACTGTAGGAGTTGAGTTTGCATTTTTAGGATTTTATTTGAATTAGTTACGGATTTTCTTTTGTGCTAATATCCATTGTTATGCATAATTAATATTGCTGTTTGTTTAATTTTATTCTCTTTGATGCTTTATGCTTTTGAGCTGATTCTTTCGATATGATTTAGAGGACGTCTATAGGTTTCCCCAGGAATTTTCTTAGAATTTGTAAAGTTGATTTGATTCTGTTTTAGGCGTGTAGTTTAGAGCCTTCCCAAATAATGGTTTCCCATGACCAAATTTCATTTAGTTATTGTTTAGATGACCTAGAAATTGATTTAGGTCCTGATTCTGGAATGTTAAAATGTTAAAACATGCATGTTCACATAGGAATTTTATTAGAATTTTACAATTTAGTTTGCTGTTTTTTTTGGGTTTTTCAAATTGGTTGATATTGGTGTGTTTCCCACTTGGGATGTTGCTTTGTTTGTGGGGTTTTGGTCATTTCAATTGGGTTTGGGGCTTGGGCTTTGCTTGTTGGAGTTAATGAAGACCTTGAGTGATGATTGAAGACAAGGTATAGAGCTTGATGCATGAAGATTCCTCTCCTGGAGGATGGTTTTTGAAGACATAGGAAATAGGAGAAATAGGCAGAGCTTTAGGTTAGACGGAATTCTTCCACAAACATGGAAAGCATCTTGTGCTTCCATTCCTCCCAATGACAAAAAGTCCTTCTAAGATATTCACATCCCTCCTTTGGAGGGATAAGTGGCTTATCTTGGAAGTAGAACTTTGAGGGAACCTGTCTCTCATAATGTTAAACACTTATAGGCTTCCTTTGGTTGTCAATAAGCTGTTTAGCATTCAACTTATTCTGTTAAGTGATTCTCTTCTGGAGTGCTTGCCTTGAAGATAGAAGTTCATTGAAGATGAAATTCATTGCATTAAAGATTGTTAAAGATGATACATGTTCATGTCAAAGCTGCTCAACTGTTGAATTAGGGTTTTACTGCTGTCTGAAGCTGTCAACTGTTGGGGTTCATTGTTGGCTCAAGCTTGGTGTTGCTTGGAGTGTAGGGGATAATTGAAGAGTTGATTTTGGGGTTCTTTTGAAGGTTGCTGTGTTGTGCAGTTAATCAACTGTCAGAGTTTGATGTTTGTTCAGAGCTGCTGCTGTAGGAGCTGGTGTGCTGTCAGAGTTGGTTTTGGGGTTTATTTTCTTTGCTGTATTGTTTGTTAATTTTCCCATAGGTTTGAAGTGAAGCTGTTTCACTTTGCCTATTGTTCTCTCAGGTTCGAGGTTGAGTGGGACTCCCTTGCCTCGCTTGTATTGCTGCATCTCATGCATTTTACTGCTTTACTGTATATATGCTGTTTCTTTTCCGTTTATCCCCTAGGATCTCTGTTTCTCTCTGTGCAAGAGAGAAATATGACAGACATTAGGCTCTCATCCATGTATGACAACATTAGGGTAGTTTTGATTCCCCTTTCAAACCCTAGGCTTCAAAGCGTCGTTCTCTTATCATCTCAAAACAATAAAAAATACAATAAGAGGTCAAACATCAATAAAAAAATAGTTCTTGCATAAAAGACCGAAAACCAATCAAAGTGTCATTTTTGTCCGCTTGGACCCGTAATCAGGAGAAAACCTTTTTCAGAAGGATAAAAGATAAACAAGACAAGTCTGTGTCTTCCGTAGCCCGAACTACGTTTGCTCTGATCTTTCATGCTGTATGAAAGTACGTAGGCATAGGATGCGATATCCTAGCGAGCAACCTTCCCCTCCTTTCCCGTAGGTAGGCGAACTACGTTGACTCTGATTTCTCGTTCCAGACGGGAATACGTAGGCATAAAGTGCGATACTTTGCCGAGTCATTTTATTTTCTTTTAACCCTAGACCTGTAGAATAGATAGAATAACAATCCGTACTAGAAAACAAGCGTGGATCCCGTCGAGTACGACGGACGTGAGGGGTGCTAATACCTTCCCCTTGCGTAACCGACTCCCAAATCCAGGATTTGGTTGCGATGACCATTCCTTTCCCGTCTTTGCGGTAGGTTTACTTCGAGCGTTTTCTTTCCCTCTGTTGGGATAAATAACGCACGGTGGCGACTCTTCTGTTCAGCCGGCGCCGATTTTCGCAGTAGCGACACCATCAACTGTTGTTAATATCCTGACTTGGCTTTAGTGTTGGCTAGCTTGCTACATGTTCTTCTCCCCCTTTGACACCATCAAAAAGAGAAGGATAACGCATCAATTAATAGAGAACATACAATAGGTGATAGTTAATTACCAAACTTCACACATAAGCATGATAATGAACAAAAGTAACTTGAATTAATAGATAATTACGAGAACATGTAAAGTAGGTGAAAATTCAGGCACACATAATACGGAAAAATGAAAAGTACATAGACGAAACACATAAGTAATTATGAAATATGCAACTATGAAACTAACATCCCCGACCCCGACCTCGGCCCCTCCCCCGGTATGCAGCATCGGGATTGTGGTAAGGATCCGAGAAGTCCAGAAAGGCTTCTACGGACATGTTGAGGTGATTAAGAGAGTTGGTGATTTCCCAATCTTGTCGTTCATGTGATTCAACCAAAGCTTCAATACGGGCGTCCATCCGAGTCGAAAATGAATTAAACCTTTCATTTTGGGTATGAAGCTCAGCTCTAATCTGCTCCATTTGAGTGTCTTGACTCCTCATGAAGTTTTGTTGATCTAATTGCATTGATTGCAACATATTAATGACTTTAGAGTTGTCCGAAGGCGGAGGAGGTGATGAGTGCTGGGAAGGTTGATAGTCTTGAGGGTAGCCGTGATATGGGTCATAGAATCTACCCAGGGTAGTCCAGCCTGTATATTGCCATTCACCCCATCCTTGATTTGTAGAATCGCCTTCTTGTGCTTCTGATGGAGCTGAATACTGGACCCAATCGGTATTTGGAGGCGTATCTTGAATTGGAGATTGATGATAGTCTTGAGACTCACAGATAGGTTCTTGTACCTCTGCAGCTGTATCTTCTTCTTCATCGTCTTCTTCACCTTGCTCTTCACTTTCTTCTTCAGAGCTTTCATCGGAACTGTCACGAGGCACCAGAGGAATATTGGCTCGACGGACAAATCATTATGATCGTCGTTCAGCACACCAAAAATACCCCATCATTGCAAGGGTTTTGGTGCTAAATTCTTTGTCAGAGGGGACTGAGACACAAGGAAATGTTGGGTATACAACATTTGCAGCAGCAAGAATTTCTTAAATAAACGACCCATAGGCTAAAGTAGTGCCTCTACTTGAGTCCACCCTTTTTCGGTCGTAGTATGCTAGCGACGATCCACTGAAGGATGCACTCCCCTGTACTGAGTTTCCCGGCTGTGACCGTTCTAGGAAAAGCATCACTGTTGACAATTGCATTTGGATAGGGTCTTTTGAGCATGTCATTCAGAGCGCTCTTAAATTCATACCCTAGCACCGTACGAGTGTTCGTTACCTCATGAAGAGGTGGTGCATCAGCATCAATAGTCATATCAAAATACTTGTTCCATACTTCAGAATTTATATTTACCAGTCTATTGCCGACAGAAGTGTGGAAATGCTGATCTTGAAAGTTACCCCGCAAATTTGTGTAGAACACCCTGACCAAATCCTCACTATACTTTGTATTGCACTCTAGAAAATTAAAGAACCCTTGAACTTCCAGCAGGGACAGAATTTGGGTGAGATGCAAGCGCTCACCTGTTGCCTGGTAGAAAGCATGTTGTGGAACTATGGCTCTTTTGCTGAGACTCTTGTTGAAGTTTTCAACAGCAAGTGGATGAACTAGTGAAACAGCGGTAACGGGGACTGAAGCAGATGATGATGAGGCTCTTGATCTCTTACCTGTATTTTTGCGGAGAAAGGAAGCCATTGATGATGATTTTTGGAGAAGTTGTAGAGATGAACTTTGAAGAGAGTGGTTGAGGATAATTTTGAAGAAGATGAAGACTAAGGTCTTTAATAGAGAGAGGTTTTAGGGTTTTTAGGAAGAGGGAGGAGACAAGAGGACACACTAGATGTCTAGATGCAATTTACAAGACAAATGCCATATCAAATCATAACAAAAGTTGACTGCACATTAAATGTAGAGGAATGGAAACTTGGAACGGTTTTCAAAAGGGAAAAATTCTGGGTTTTTACGCGAGCCGTCGACCATAGCCCCTGCATGCGTCGATGCATACTGTATATTTTTTTGATAATTTTGAAAGTTTACAGCATTCGTCGACCATTGTCCTGTTTAGGTCGACTCATAACGTTCAAAAACCCAATTTTTCAGTTTCATATTATGCAAAATGCCACACTTGCCTATTTATCATGCCTATTCACCTTTTCACAATATGATTCGCATTCAACACACATAATATCAGCCAACAAAAGTCATATACATAGATAAGTACCATGATTGTCGAACGATATAGTTATTTTCAAGTCATGAATGTTTAGAAAGAGAGATGAAAAGAGAGAGAAAGGAGCAATATCACCTCTATACCGACCACACTTGTTAATCATGGATTTGTACTTGTAACAAACTAAAAAAAAATTGTTAGTGGTACAAAAGCATAGTTATAAATAGATTAATTTTGAACGTAGTAATTGTTAAACCCGATCAGAAATGTCGAGAATACCAAGTTCTCGACGGATATGAAAGAAGGGCTCATTGGCTAGCGGCTTAGTGAAAATGTCCGCTAGTTGATTTTTTGTATCAACGTGTTCAAAGACAACGTCACCCTTCTCTACATGGTCCCTAAGAAAATGGTGTCGAATTTCTATGTGTTTGGTACGCGAATGTAACACCGGATTTTTGGTAAGATTTATAGCATTGGTGTTGTCACAAAATATTGGAACACGTTCTAGCTTCAAATTGAAGTCCAATAGTTGTTGTTTAAGCCATAGGACTTGCGCACAACAACTACCGGCGACTACGTATTCCACTTCGGCGGTTGACAGAGCAACATACACTTGTTTCTTGCTGTGCCAACTGACCAAGGAATTTGAAAATAAGTGACACGTACCACTGGTGTTTTTCCTATCCGATTTGCAACCGGCAAAATCGGAATCGGAGAAGCCTACCAATAAACAATCATTACCCTTAGAATACCACAATCCATACTTCGGAGTACCAGATAGGTATCGAAGTATGCGTTTGACAGATTTTAGGTGGGATTCCTTAGGACATGATTGGTATCTGGCGCACATACACACGCTAAACATAATGTCGGGACGCGAAGCAGTAAGATAGAGAAGCGAGCCAATCATACCTCTGTACCTTTTTACCTCAACATCTTTACCACTTTCATCTTTACTCATATTTGCACATGTTGGCATAGGGGTGTCTATGGCTTTTGAATTTGCCATGTCAAATCTCTTTAGAAGATCCAAACAATACTTTGTTTGGCTCACAAATGTTCCTTCCTTCAGTTGCTTGATTTGTAAACCGAGAAAATATGTGAGTTCACCCATCATACTCATCTCGAATTCACCCTGCATAAGCTTAGCAAACTCTCTTATGAGATTCATGTTAGTGGATCCAAATATGATATCGTCAACATAAATTTGTATAAGAATTAAGTGTTTTCCTTGACGTTTAATGAAGAGAGTAGTATCAACCTTTCCTCTTGAGTAGCCTTGATCAAGTAAGAATTTGCTTAGTCTCTCATACCAAGCTCTAGGAGCTTGTTTGAGACCGTACAAAGCTCTTTTCAGTTTATAGACATGATCAGGATACTCATGAGACTCAAAACCAGGTGGTTGAGCAACATAGACTTCTTCATTTATTAACCCGTTAAGGAACGCACTTTTGACGTCCATTTGAAATAACTTAAAATCTTCCGCACAAGCGAAATCAAGTAGAAGGCGTATAGCCTCGAGTCGGGCAACCGACGCATAAGTTTCCTCATAGTCGATGCCTTCCTCTTGGTTATACCCTTGCGCGACTAAACGCGCTTTGTTGCGAGTTATTACTCCATTCTCGTCCAATTTATTTCTAAACACCCATCGGGTACCGATTACTCGATGACCTCGTGGAGGAGGGACAAGGTCCCAAATCTCTTTTCTAGTGAACTGATTCAGTTCCTCCTGCATTGAAAAATACCAATGTTCATCGAGTAGGGCTTCCTTAGGGTTTTTAGGTTCCATCTGTGACACGAAAGCAAAGTGATAACAAAAATTACTTAGCTTCGATCGAGTTGTTACACCCTTTGTGATGTCTCCAAGAATGTTTTCAATTGGATGGTCTTTAGATGACTTCCACTCTTGAGGAAGATCATCGTTTAAAGGCGGATGGACTTCCTCTGTTACATCACGGTGTGCATCCTTATCCTCCTCAATTTTGGCTTTGTCAGGTTGATCAATCCCCGTCTCGCCACTTTTGAGTATGTCTTCAGTGGATGTACCTGCACCATGAACAACACTATCCTTTCCGACATTTCTCGGGTAGGACTCATCAAAAGTAACATGCACAGACTCTTCTACAGCAAGTAATCGTTTATTATATATTCTATATGCTTTACTCGATTGAGAGTATCCGAGAAAGATACCTTCATCGGCTTTGGAATCAAATTTGCCCAAGTTTTCCTTTCCATTGTTTAATACAAAACATTTGCATCCAAACACGTGCAAGTGAGAAACATTCGGCTTTCGCCCTTTTAAAAGTTCGTACGGTGTTTTGTTTAGAATGGGGCGAATAAGCACCTTATTCAAAACATAGCACGCTGTACTAATGGCGTCGGCCCAAAAATATTTAGGTAAACCACTTTCGTTAATCATTGTTCTTCCCAATTCTTCTAAAATACGGTTTTTGCGCTCCACATCCCCGTTTTGTTGAAGAGTGCGTGGAGTGGAGAAGTTATGATCTATACCATGGTTACCGCAATATTCTTCAAATAAGTGATTTTCAAACTCACCTCCATGGTCGCTCCTAATTGACACTATGTTTGTATTTAACTTATTTTGGGAAAGCTTAGCAAACTTTTCAAAAGCGGCAAATGTATCACTTTTACTTACTAAGAAGATGGTCCAACAAAACCTAGAAAAGTCGTCCACTATTACGAACCCGTAATAGTTTCCTCCTAGACTTTTGATCCTAGGCGGCCCAAACAAGTCCATGTGTAGAGAAGTTCAAGAGGTCTCGTTGTTGAAATTATCTTTTTGGACTTAAATGAGATCCTCGTTTGCTTCCCTTTTTGACAAGCATCACAAAGGTGATCCTTGGTGAACTTTATTTTGGGAAATCCTAAGACTAGGTCTTTTGAGACTACCTTATTGAGTAAGTCAAAATTAACATGCGCTAAACGCCTATGCCATAGCCATGAGTCTTCACTCATAGTTATGAGGCATTTGTCGCTTGTTAATGATACTTCATTTAAGTCAAGCATATATACGTTGTTTACTCTAAATCCATTAAACATATTCTTCTTATCATTTTCATGCACAATTTTGCAACAATCTTTTGAAAAAGATACATTGTATCCTTTGTCGCATAATTGGCTAATGCTAAGCAGGTTATGTTTAAGGTTTTCGACAAGCAACACGTCGGAAATCATAGTAGAGGCGGGATTACCTACACTACCTTTACCTAGTATTGCTCCGCGGTTGTTATCACCATAAGTTACGTACCCTTTCTTCTTAGCCACAAAGTCTATGAATAAGGATATGTCTCCAGACATGTGTCTTGAGCACCCACTGTCGAGAACCCATCTTCTCTCGGTGGTCTCGACACATTTCACCTATCAAAACATAATTAGCACAAGGAGG
Source organism: Lathyrus sativus (assembly GCA_963859935.3). Classification (NCBI taxonomy): domain Eukaryota; kingdom Viridiplantae; phylum Streptophyta; class Magnoliopsida; order Fabales; family Fabaceae; genus Lathyrus; species Lathyrus sativus. The sequence goes on along the minus strand of OZ012738.1, from coordinate 157,390,925 downwards.
TACCCAATGGCATATTGGGTCCTAATAGGTTAGCGACAAAATGGTTGCGTTTGGGAAACCATTGGTAGATGCCTTTAGGAACAAGAAATCTCCTAAACCGACATTTACCAATGGAGTGGCCTTTCTTGCAACAATATAAGCATGCAAAATCGACTTTAGAGTCACTTTCACTTGCTTGATCCCTAATTACATATGCATATTTTTGGTATGGGTTAATCATACTTTTTCTAAAATCCTTTTTATCAATAGCAAATGTAAATTTAGGCTCAAGTGCCTTGTTTAATTTGGCCTTGAGGTTTCTAACCTCACCTTGCCGAATATGACAAGTATCACACCCGAAGTTGAAAGGATTTCTATTGTCCTTACAATCCGATTCATTGCCTTTCACAATGGAAGCCTTAAGGTCCTCTAATTTCTTTTCGAACTCTTTAACTTTGTGCTCTAAATACGTAAAAATTTTCTTATTAGAGGCAAGTTTCTTGAAGGCTTCAACTGCTTCATTATGTAAGGCATTAAATGCGGTTTGTAATTCTGAATGCGACATATTTGAGGACTTATCATATTTAGAGTGACGTACCTGTTTTTTCTTATTTTTCTGATAGCGGAGAGGCATAGATTCACAGACTCTTCTTCATCACTAGAGCTTTCATCAGAGGAGGAAGAGTCGCTGTCACTTTCCCACGCTATGTACGCTCTCCTAGGCTTTGATGATTTCTTGTGTGACTTTGATGATTCTTTGTCCTTTCCCTTTTTGTTCATCGGAAAGTACGGTTTGTAGTGACCGGGCTTTCCACACTTGTAGCACGTCCCTCTAGTCTTTTTACCTTTTGAGTCATCATCCTTGGAGTACCTCGATTGTTTCCGGAAGTTTACCAAGTTCTTCTCGGAATGTTGGATGTCGTTCTTTCTCACGTAACGGTTATACCGTTTGACAAACAACCCCATATCTTCGCTCTTATCCTCTTCTTCTTCGTTGCTTGAGGAATAATCACTTTGCTCTTTTGCTTGAGACTTTGAGGAGGAAGTCTTGAGAGCTATTGATTTCTTTTCACTCACCTTCGTTTTGTCTTTCTTTTCCATCTTTTCGCGTTGGTCTAGGCTCAAGAGTACCTGTTCATGCTCTTGTAGTTTGCCAAACAATGTTGTCAAGTCTAATAAGGTAAGATCATGTGCTTCTTTGATGGCGGTCACTTTAGGCTGCCATTCCCTGTTAAGACATCTTAAGATCTTATTAGTAGCAATATCATTGGAAACAGGCCTACCTAATGAATGTAAACGATTGATGAGATGAGTAAATCTCTTTTGCATGTCAGCAATGGTTTCCCCTTGCTCCATGAAAAAGAGATCAAACTCTCGTGTTAATGTATTGATTCTAGCAAACTTAACATCGTTTGTCCCCTCATGGGCTATTTGTAGTGAATCCCACATGGCCTTAGCAGTAGGACAATGGGATACACGATAGTATTCATCTACACCTAATGAGGAGATTAAGATGTTTTTAGCTTTCCAATCATAATTGTATTTTTTCTCATTGTCATCGGTCCATTGTGCTTCAGGCTCTGGCACAACTACGTTATCCGCATTGGTCATAGTAATTTCTATTGGACCATTGAGGATAACGTTCCATATTTTTCTGTCTATGAAGTTTATATGCACACACATACAGTCTTTCCAATAACTATAATTTTCACCGTTGAAAACGGGAGCCCTATTGTACGCCCCTTTTGGTTCGTTAGCCATTTTCTATCTACGTTGTATTTGAAGCACCGAATAACCGGAACTCTAGATACCACTTGTTAGACTATGGCACGGATCTAGAAGGGGGGGTTGAATAGATCCCCAATTAAAATTTGAGTCGGCGCTACCAATTTAAAATTGGTTTTAAAAATGTTTTAAGTGCGGAAGCGGCCGAGGAAAATATAGTCTAAAATGAACGGTTATTGGAAAACCGGATATGCGTAAGCCTTTGGATTAATGACAATTTGGAAAATAGAATCACAACACTAATTACACTTATCAATTATTTACTTCAGTTGTAAGGATTCCTAGTTCCAATGATTCAAAGAGCAAACCAAAACTAGATACACAAGTAAGATAATTTTGGTTCAAGCAATATGTCAAACACTTGGTATGCAAAACACTCCAAGTGATATTTATGTTGAGTAAGTGATTCCAACCAGCCTAGTATAATGTCTTGTTGTACTTTGGAGTCAAAAACAGAGTCTTAACCTCTTACTCAATTGATATCACAATTTTGACAATAGAGCTTATACAAAAATCACTTATTTTGAGCTATAACGTAAATGCTGAAAATAGAGAAGACAAGTATTTGGTGAGGCAGTTCCCCCGTCGTCCTCGCTTCGGGGTACGACTGCCCTCAATTCTAAAACTAGAATTGAGATAGATTTTATAGATATCACCTGTTGAATGTAACAGTTTGTACAAGGATTGAGCAGCAAATATACAACAGAAATCTCAATGTGTTGAAAGTTGCCTTCACTCCTTGCCCCTTGATTCAAGATGAATCAAGTTCTCCGATTTGTGTTGATGGACCTCCGTCTCCAGCCACCTTATTGAATAACACTTTGTTGTTCAAACCTTCGGCTCCGGCTGATCTCAACAGCACCAAATCGACCCCGAGATCTTTCCTTCAAAATCACCGAATCTGCTACTAGACTTGTGAAGAACACCTCTTCACAATCACCTTCGCTCGGTTGACTCTTGATGAAGAATCTCATCCAAAACCCCCCAAAATTCAAACCAATCTTGGAGGGCAAAACCCCAACAGTTTTATTCAAGAAAGAACCTGTCACAAGCTTCAACTCGAACTTGATTCTCCAATCTAAGCTTTGAACCTTATCACCTTGAATCTCTCACAAAAGCATTTCAAAAATGATTGTGTGTAATTGAAATGTTGTGAGATGTTGAAGATGAAGATGATGAATCTTGGACACCTATTTCACTCTTTCTTGTTTTTGAACACATGAATCAAAAGAATATCAAATGTTAAAATGACACAAGTGGTTAAACAAGTATATATAGTGCCAACAGGATTCTAGACATAACAATATTTCAAATATAAGAGGGAAGCATTTTAAAACAGATTTCCACACGAACGGTCAACCACAGCAGGTCTGTGCGTCGACGCATGGCCTGTGTTGTTTGGAAATCTGGAAAATTCATCAGTGTGCGTCGACCATACAGTCGGCGTACGCTGACCCGTTGAAATCTATTTCCATTATGCGCCGACCCTATGGTTGACTCATGCCTTTACGCGCTGACCCGTGGGAAAGTTATTCCTTAATGTGCCGATCCTATGGTCGACTCATTGTGTTGTGCACTGACTAGTGCAGAATTGTTCTGATGCATGCGCCGACCCTATGGTCGACTCATGCCCTGCAAACCTGCAAAAATTCATCAGTTTGAGGTCTTTCATGCCTTTGGTCATGATTGCATTTTATCTACACATAGTATATTCATTTCAGCAGTTTTAAGACAAGTATAAAAGGATATGGTGGGTGATACGTTGCATCTGTTTTAGTAGATCTGGAGTTCATAATTTCCAATCTATCCAGGGAATTTGTCATCATCGAAACCTGCATTAACCAATGTCTTGCAGACTTGTGTGATGTGTGGCGATTTGCCTCCACAAAAAGAACTCTGATGCCCCTTGGAGAAGACTAGCCCATATATAGTTTGATGTATGGCTGTGGCAGATTGCTGAAGGCTGCCTTAGAGAAGATAGTGGGAGGTGATTTATTTTTACCACTCATATGCATGTTGAGTCAAGGGTGTCATCCTTGATGTTTCAACATTAAAGATACTTTTACTAAATAATACTTTTGGTATTAGTGAAGTATTTATCAGATGGTCTTCTCAACAAGTGGATGATCCAAGATTGGCTTCTGAAAGAAGGGATCCTAATAAGGATTTAAGATTCATTGCTATGTGAGATATTCTCAGATATTTAATGAATTATCCTTAGTTGATGATCAAGTTGTCCCATCAGTAGTTGCACAAGTATCAGGCCCCGATATGCTTGGATCTGATGTTCAACCTGATGTGAAGACATTCAATCAGCAGAGATTGTGTAGAATTCTGTTGATCCATAGATCAAGGGAGATATAGATGGATCTGTACTCATTCTAGTAAAGTTCTTGGCAAGAAACTAAGGCTAGAATGGAGTGCTGATGGGAGTGAAGATAAAGACAATCTGCTCTATAAGAGTATTGGAGTGCAGCAGTTGGGTTCTAGTTTCTACTAGAAGCATATGATCTGTATCTAGAAAGTCTCCTGGCAAGAAACTGGTCTAGAAGATGGTGCTGGTAGCTCTGCTTGGGTCAGTTTATTTCTGATCTAAGTGCACAGGAGCATGAGATCTTGCTCAGCTTGGAGGTCAAGGATAAGTGGCAGTTATCTCTGATTTTCTGAAGAAGTCTATACTTAAGGAAAGCGGGAATCCTTTTGTAAAGACTTGTGTGATCCTTCCTCCCTAAAAGAATCAAGCCTTGGCATACTTGGTTTCTCTAAAGAGGAGTTTTCTGGAGCAAATGAATCTCAAAGGTAGCTATTGCAGAATACAAGCTTTCTTACTGTCAGTAATGATGAGGCTCTTCTAAATGGCATAATGAAGGACTAAATTCATCAACAAAATGTCTTAACCAAAGTTGTGACATCAAGCAGAAACTTAAAGGCCTCAAGTGATGCTTCTCAGGTATGAATGGAATTAATGCTTCATCTCATGCAGTTTGCGGGAGCTGTGTGAAGGAGTAGATGCCTTGCTTTAGAGCAAGAAGAATATGAGACTTGAAGATCAAAGTGGCCTGGTGGATCGGCAGATTCTCTAGAGCTCTGAAAGAAGCTGAGTAACCAAACAGTGGCATTTGGTTATTTAAGCAGCGTGTCTTTAGAAAACTACTCTTGTGCAGAAGGATAGTTATTTGAAGACCAAAGAAGGTTCTAGGTCTGTTCATGCTTGGAACTAATTACTCTTGAGCAGAAGGGTAGTTGGTTGAGGACCAAAGGAGGTTCTGGTTCTGTTCATACATTGGAGCCTGTGGTAGAAGCCCTAAAGTGTGTATGGAAGATTATCTTTTTTTGGAGATGTTTTGACCAAGCTGGTGGAGCTGTGAAGATCTTCAGTTGGATTACTAGGCAGTAGTAAATCCAGGTATGGGCATATAAAGGACCAGTGGATGCTGTGAGATGTATCAACTGGTTTAAGGAGTTGAAGATCTGGTGTGGAACTAGTGATACACATCTTGACTAAGAAGTACTCTATCTTGTCATACGGGAGAATGATGAGGTAAAAAGAACTGTCTTGGAGTATGATGTGAAGGTATTAGAGTGGATCATGGATTGAGTGCATTCTGATGTGATAAAGTCCCTAGTTGAATCAAGAGTGTTCTAACTTATCATATGGGAGAATGATGAGGAAAGAATGTCTTGGATTATGCAGTGTCTATCTTGTACTCAGCCTGAGGCCAGAATACTTGTGGAGAAGTGGTCTCTTCTGCTACAAGTAACTCTAGAAAGAGGTGAATCAGTTTGGTGTCTTCTCCCTGTATGAGCATGGAGTTAGAGATAATGTGGTGATCTTGGAGCAACTGTTATCAAAGAGCTTCTGTTTGATGGGTGTACTACTTGCTTGTGGTTCAAGCATTAAGTGAATTCGTTCAACATGTGTGTTGAATAGAGAATGAGTTCTTGAAGACATGAAGATGCGTCTTATGTTTTCCATTCATGTGCACTGGTTACCATTGATATGGGAGAGTTATACTTCTATCCAGGATCTGTTGCTGCAAGAATACAGCTATGTATCAAGATTGTTTGTGGGTTCAAACAATTTGATTTTTTATGAAAATAGAATGTCAGACAAGATGTTGTGACATTGGGTTACTGCTCCAAGCTCATGGTGAACATGACAAGTGCCTTCATTTTGGTTCTGTCCTTAGGATGTTCATGGATCCAGTCAAGTTTATAGGCCTCTATCCTAGTATGTCTGGTGAAGAGAAAGATCAAGACATCATCAGCTCTGATCCTGTGCAGAAGGAAGGAATTTCACTCTGAGATTGTGTTGTCAAAGCTGAAATCTGAGAAATCTTTCAGATAGTAATCCTACAACTGCTTCTGATATTGGTTCCAGTATGGGTTATGAATCAAGGGGTGCAGAGATGCATGTGCTTCAGTGTGTGAATATGAAGATGTTGAAATAAGTCTTCATGTGTTTGGGCTCTCTCCTTTAGGGGGAGTACTGAGTATACATGACAGGGGAAGATGTGTACCAGTCTGATGTGGAACCCTGTGCATAGTTTGCTGATTCTCAGGAAAGCTTGTGTTCTTGGACCACTGATGTTGGTTTGAACTAGGAATGTGATGACTGGCCTAGGAAACAACATTGGGTTTTGGGAGAATTTATTTTTCTCTGCAGAATATTTGGGTGTCTCAAATTGGGGATTTAAGATCAATTGTTACTTGTGGCAAGTAGTTAATTGATTATCCTTTAATTGGTGATGTCAAAAGTGTCATTCCTGAAGGTGCAGCTTCAGACAAGACAAGAACCCAAGATTCAAGACTGATTGTCCATGATTGTTGGTGTTGCCTGTAGAGATCAAGAAATGGCAGACTTGGACACTATGTGCAGTATGTCCACCTACTCCAATTTTAATCAATTTTTGACTAAACCAAGGGGGAGTTAAGTGTTGTTAAGGGCTGTTATCTGTTGCAACTATCAAGGGGGAGCATAATATGTGAGGCTGGGAAAAACTACTGCTGCTGATGAGGAAAAGCATTGTTGCTGCCATGCTGGATGCAACTATCAAGGGGTAGCGTGATAGTTTGTGTAAACTACTGCTGAATGCCCTGATGAGTTGTTTTAGCCAAAATTTGCCAAAGGGGGAGTTTGTTAGTTCCATGGTTCTATGATATAGAATTGTCCATGGTTCTATGATTGGCTAAATTTTGGTAAAACATGACTCTGCACTAATGTTAAGCAGGATGTCATTACCATAGTTATGACATCCCTAAAGGAGCAAGCAGGAGCTGGTGAAAGAACTGTTGTGGAATGTTTTAATGTGAATGTCATGCTGAATATCGTGACATCCATCACGACATCCATCTGCTGTCATGACAGAACTGCTATCATGTGTGAGAAACAACAGGAGTAGTGGTGCAGCAGGAGCTGATAACAGAACTGATGTCATGTGTTGACATCTGGTGCAACAGGAGCTAACAAGAGCAGATGACAGAACTGCTGTCATGGATGAACTGCTGTCATGGATGCAGAAGGAGTTAATGACAGAACTGCTGTCATGAATGTCATACTGAATGTCATGACATTGATCGTATGACATTATGTCTGGTACAACAGGGGTTGCTATGTTATATCTCTTGACAGAAGTGTTTTGGTCCTGTTGGATATTCCACATCAGTATGTACATGCCAAAGAGATTTGTTAGAAACAAAGTGCAGATTTAATAGGTGTTCACAAAAAGGATCTTTGATACTTTTTAGGGAACTATAAAACAATGATTTATACTGTCATGAAGAAGATTATGCAGAAGTGTGCAGCAGAGCAAGCTGGTCAGCTAAGAGTGAGTAAAAGCTGAATGTCATGAAATTGATCGTATGACATCAGACGAGCTGGGTTTGTTTTTCTGTTATGATACCTGATATATCTCAGGCTAAATATCAGGAAACCTGTTATGACTCCTGAGTTATCTCAGACGAGATTCTAGGCAGTATCATGACCAAATTTGACAGCACCTGGATAAGTGGAAATTAGGTTTACTTTGTTAAATCTAATGTTTGTTACTTTGGAGCAGCCCAAGCCCAGTCTGCACTACTATAAAAGGAGGAGCAGAAGTAGAGGAAAGAGAGCACTCACATCAAGAAAAACCAGAGTATAAAATAAAGGTCTAGGGTTTGAGAGTCCCTTGTGTAAGTCACCCTTTAGATCTTTTGATACATTGAGGTAGACATATTTGTAAGTGAAGAAGGCTAGTCTTCACGTGAAAAGTCTGTTTAGAAATACTTGTAATCCAAGAAATTATCTGGTTGATGATTGCATTGGTTAGGTAGATTCTAGGCTATGTCTCACTCAAAGCTGTGAAGCAAGAGTGTGTAAGTTCCTTGATCAAAGCTGTGAAGCAAGATCAACGTGTGTATGAAGTGTCTCTTCATTCTGATTTCTGTAACTGTTTGATATCACTGTTGTGTGATTAAGGGGGAGTGAGTGGGTATACTCAGGTACTAGAGTGTCTCTAGGCTGAAGTGTCACTGGGTAGAGATTAAGTGAGAAGTGAAAACTGGAAGTTTGACTTTGAATTGATTCTACTAATAGTGAATTTCCTCCCTGGCTTGGTAGCCCTCAGATGTAGATGTTGTTGATACCGAACTGGGTGAACAATTACTGTGTTATTTATCTTTCTACATTTACACTTCCGTACTTTTAATGGTTACATAAATAGTATGACAGACTGCAGATGTCACAACAAAGGTTGTGACATTGGTCATGACATTGGGACAATTTAAAGAAATTTAAATTGGCCATGGTCTGTCCTCATCCTTGTTGAGCCGAGATCAATGTTCTTGGAACACATGTGATCTGCATACCAAAATTTCAAAAAGGATGACGGAGCTAAACTCACACCAGCCACTACCACCTAAAGGATGATAGGATAAATACAATCACACAATTTGACATTAATGAATATGACAGACCCTCCATCAAAAAGATGACAGAGCAAAACTTACACCGGCCATTACCACCAAAAGGATGATAGGACAAACTCTATCACACAATCTGACATCAATAAGATGACAGACCCCCACCAAAAGGATGGCGGAGCAAAACTCACACCGGCCACTACCACCAAAAGGATGATAGGACAATCACAATCACACAATCACACAATCTGACATTAATGACTATGACAGACCCCCCCACCAAAAGGATGATAGAGCGAAACTCACACCAGCCACTACCACCAAAAGGATGATAGGACAAACATCATCGCACAATCTGACTTTAATGACTATGACAGACCCCCACCAAAAGGATGACGGAGCGAAACTCACACCAGCCACTACCACCAAAAGGATGATAAGACAAACACTATCACACAATCTGACATTAATGACTATGACAGACCCCCAACCAAAAGGATGACAGAGCGAAACTCACACTGGCCAGTACCACCTAAAGGATGATATGACAAACAAAATCTCACAATCTGACATTAATGACTATGACAGACCCCCCACCAAAAGAATGACGGAGCGAAACTCACACCGGCCACTACCAACAAATGGATGATAGGACAAACACTATCACACAATCTAACATCAATAAGATGACAGACCCCTCACCAAAAAGATGACGGAGCGAAACTCACACCAGCCACTACCATCAAAAGGATTATAGGACAAACGCAATCACACAATTTGACATTAATGACTATGACAGACCCCCTACCAAAGGGATGACAGAGCAAAACTCACACCGGCCATTACCACCAAAAGGATGATATGACAAACACTATCGCACAATCTGACATTAATGACTATGATAGACCACCGCCAAAAGGATGACGGAGCGAAACTCACACCGGCCATTACCACATAAAGGATGATAGGACAAACACAATTGCACAATCTGACATTAATGACTATGAAAGATCCCCCACCAAAAGGATGACGGAGCGAAACTCACACCGGCCACTACCACCAAAAGGATGATAGGACAAACACTATCACACAATCCGACATCGATAAGATGACATACCCCCCACCAAAAGGATGATGGAGCGAAACTCACACCGGCCACTACCACCAAAAGGATGATAGGACAATCACAATTACACAATCACACAATCTGACATTAATGACTATGACAGACCCCCCACCAAAAGGATGATAGAGCGAAACTCACACCAGCCACTACAACTAAAAGGATGATAGGACAAACACCATCGCACAATCTGACTTTAATGACTATGACATACCCCCACCAAAAGGATGACGGAGCAAAACTCACACCAGCCACTACCACCAAAAGGATGATAAGACAAACACTATCACACAATCTGACATTAATGATTATGACAGACCCCCCACCAAAAGGATGACAGAGCGAAACTCACACTGGCCAGTACCACCTAAAGGATGATAGGACAAGCACAATCGCACAATCTAGCATTAATGACTATGACAGACCTCCACCAAAAGAATGACAGAGTGAAACTCACACCGGCCACTACCACCAAATGGATGATAGGACAAACACTATCATACAATCTAACATCAATAAGATGACAGACCCCTCACCAAAAAGATGATGGAGCGAAACTCACACCAGCCACTACCATCAAAAGGATTATAGGACAAACACAATCACACAATCTGACATGAATGACTATGACAGACCCCCTACTGTCGCTTTCGCGAAAATAAGGTGCCGGCAGAACAGAAGAGTCGCCACCTTTCGTTATTTATCCCTCGAAGCGGGAAAGGAAACGATCGGAAAAACCTGACGAAAAAGGGTTAGACAAGTTCGTCGCAACCGTTGTCTGGGTTCGGGAGTCGGTTACGCAAGGGGAAGGTATTAGCACCCCTCACGTCCATCGTACTCGATGGGGTCCATGCTTGTTGTGTTTACTGGACGAGTTGGTTTATCTATCTACCTATCAAGGCTGGCTTAAAAAGAAAAGAAAATGACTCGGCAAAGCATCGCGCTTCGTGCCTACGTATTCTCATCAGAGAATAAGAAATCAGAGTCAACGTAGTTCGGCCTACTACGGGTTACGGGGAAGGTAGCTCGCCAATACATCAGTATTGTGCCTACGTACTCTCAACAGGTATGAGAGATCAGAGCTTACGTAGTTCGGGACACTACGCATTATGGGGTTCAGATTCATCTGTTTTATCGAGTAGGGTTAAACATCAGTTCCAGCAGTTAGGGACAAAGCCTGTTTGCGTTGGCGCTGAAGATTAACGACACTCTTTTCTTCAGAAAAGCTTCCTTTGACTTATGGGCCCACGGGGCAAAAAGGTTTAAAGTTTGTTTTCTGTCTTTTACGAAAGAAGTGTTTTTTATTGTGTTTGCAATTTCAATCGCACTAAAGACTATGACCTGAGAGTGAATGCGTCGCATGTCACCCAAAGGGTACCATACTAAACATCCAGACTGTTGGAAAGAAGCTCTCCAACAATCCTTTCTCAGATAACTTAAGGCTCGTAACGTACGAAAGAAATCATTCATGATTACTGTATCTTAAGCTGTTTTGAGATGAGAAGAGAGCAGGCTCAACTACGGGAGACTATCAAGTCCTACTGTTGTCATGCCAAGGATTCATCCTATAGTTGTGGTTTGAAACAGGGAACTCCTGGAAGTTATCATGCATAGGTTTCAACCTAAAGTTCTATCATCACTTCCTTATCAAAGGAAATGAGAGTCCTACGGGATCATGTCAATGATACACAGAAACAGATAAAGCATCAGCTTAAACAGTAAACAGTAATACAGTAAACAACTGTAAAATGCATGCAATGCAAGTGAGGGAGGAAATGTGTGTGGGGCATCAGCCTCCACAAGCTCATCTCAACCTTAAGCCATAATGAACAACAGTAATCATACTGAGGAAATAAAAACATTCTATCAAGCAAGATACAGTAAACTGCAATCATACAGAAGAAAATAAAATCATGCTACCAAGCAAAATAAACCACATGGGCAAGGGAGCTGGGCTCTACCGAATACCCGCAAGCAAAGCCACACAGTAACAATACAAGCAGAGGGAGCAACTCAACCTCTAGTGCAATCATGCTCCTAGATTAAAGTCTAGATATGAACTTATTCTAATGCATCAAGCAAGTCAAACAAGGCACATCAATACAGAAAAGAAACAGACAGGAAAGTAGATCAACTCCTCTCTCAACTCCAAGCTTCAGCTCTCTTGGCAGCAACTCAGTCTTCAGACTTCAATCACTTTTGATAAATATCAATTTGCTTCTCCAAGTTTCAACCCACCAAACATAAGTATCAGCTTAATCTTCTTCTTCAAGCTTCTGCTCCTTAATCAGTTCCACCTTCAGGCTTCACTCTTAACCACAAGTATCAACTTGATTCCTTCAGGATCTCCAAGCTTCAAAGTAAGTGTCAACTTGTCTTTTGTTCTTCAAGCCTTATCTCTTCAGTCAATCTCAATTGAATCCTCTTCATAAGTATCAACTTAATCTTCAAGCTCTCAAGCTCTCTTTGCTTTACCAGTCCCAACTTGGTCTTCTCTTCCTATAAGCTTCAGCTCTCAATCATCTGGAGATGTCAGCTTCATCCTTCAGTTCTTTAAGCCTCATCTCTTCATTCAGTCTTTACTAGATCTTCATTGGGTCTTCAAGTATCAACCTGTTCTTCTTGCTCTTCAAGCCTCAGCTGCAATGGCAATGCTCAAGGAATCATCCTCTTTCATACTCTTCAATGAAGTCTTCATCTTCAAACTCAAACCCAACATCTCTCAAGATACTCAAACCTGAAGAAATCACTTAACTAGATAAGCTAGGATATTAAACTGCTTATTGACCACCAAAGGTGACCTATAAGGGTTTAACATCAAAAGAATGGTTCCCTCAAAAGTTCTACTTCCTAGGTACCATTACTTATCCTTCCAAAGGAGGGAGGTGAATACCATGGAAGGACTTTGAATCATGGGGAAGAATGGAGGTGAAAGATACCATCCATGTTTAAGAAAGAAATTAGCTAGGTCTAAGCTCTACTTAAGTCCTAACCCTAAAACAACAACAAAACAAACAAGGCTTCAAGCTCTCAAGCTCCTTCTTCAATATTCAAGTCTTCCACTATGCTCCTCCATGCTCCACAAAGCAAGACCAAGCCCATCAAGCCAAGCAAAAACCCACAAAGCAACGCAAAACAAAATACAAGCCCAAGAAATTAAAATATGAAAACATTGGTGCAGATAGCAATTCAGTGCAGTTCAAATATGCAATGGGCCCTAAATGGGGGTGGGATTAGTAATGCGCTAGGCCCACTTTTTTAATCAGAAAATCACTTCAAAAATTATAAAAAAAAAGAAAAATCCACGGTGCAAAGAGTAAAGCAATTCAGTTAAATATCCAAATGGGCCAAGACCTGGGGTGTGGATATCAATCTCATCACTTAAGCCCAAAACCTCAGTTTAATGAAACGCCTCATTTTGGTGTATCTTCAGATTTCTCTCTTCAAATAAAATTAAATCACAGCCTTTGGATCTCCACTCAGTCAATGAGTCTTGCCTCATCCAACGACCACGTCTTTATCTTCTTCCTCCAGCCAGGGTTCAAATGAGGAAGCCATGGAAACAAAGCTTCAGCTCAAGCTTCTCCCAACTCGTACCACTTCAATTCTCAACCAAAATCCATGGTTCAAAACCCTAACTTGTTCTAAATTCCATGCTGATCACAACCATAGCCTTAGAATCAATTGAATCATCCCCAATCTCTAAACCCGATCCAAGATCAAAAATATACTCAAACTTCAACTTGGATGATTCTTGAAATTGATTACCTCAGAATGATCACCACCTCACACTGGTTAATTCTTGATACTAAACTCATGTTATAGCTCACTATACATCGTGTTCTTGATCAAAACAAAAATGGTGTCACTAACTCAAACTTCACCAATTGATCTCAAACTTCCCAGAATCCATCTCCTACTTGTCTCTAACCATTCTAACCTAACAATTCTGCCTAATCATGCTTAAATTATGGTGTAGAAGAAAAGTTACAAACCTGTTAAATCTTGAATATCAGATAGGTCAAAGCTCCACTTCAACCTCTCAAACTCTTCAGAAACCTTCCTTGATTGATGATAAAGCTTCTATTTGCAAAAGATTTGATCAAGAAAGCTTGAATCTCAGAATTCGATGGTGACTTGCAGCTGCCAAAATCCAAGTGCTATCTCTCTAATTCTTCATGATCTTGCCCTCAATTTGGTATGCACACATTCAGTATGATCAATGGAAGGTGTTCGGATTGAAAGAAGCAATGAAAATGGTGTGGAAAGTAGAATTTGATTTCAACTTGCAATGGAAGAAATTGAAATGGCTATCTCACCCTCCTCTCTGATCTCTCACCAACCTTGCATCTGAGCAAGTTCTAAACCATATATAGAATGCATTGGACCTCTCTAGATCCTTCTGGAATCATCCAATGAGAATTTGGGATTCTCATGTCATGAGTTTTTGATTTCCATCCATCTCATGTATCATCTCATGCCATACCTCTTGCAGCAACTTGTTCTGACTTGAAAATATCCTTAGATGAGATATATGAGGTGTTAAGATGCTTTACTAGCTTGTGTATTGAGTTTCCTTGTGTTTTGCATTTGTACCTTAATATGCAAGCAATCATTTTCCAAAGCAAGTCCATGATCTAAACCTCAAATCAAAAATGTGGCTGAACCATTGTTTTTAGAATGCTTTCTAGAGTCAAAATGACCTATTACATGCCATGGTTTGGATGTGTAGCTTGGAAATTTCAATTTCCAACTTTGACTTATTTAACTTATGCCTCCATTTTAGGTCATTTTTACCATTTTTTTCTACAAGCCTTTTCAACATCTCATGACCTCCCTACTAGCCTTAAAACATAATTTTAAGAAAGTTTGATGTTGAAGATTTTTCCATTTGAAGCTTGGAAATAGGAGTTATGGCCTTATGCTTGAAATGACCTGTAATCTCCAAATGACCAAAATGCCCTTGACTTGTCAAAGCCATAACTTGAGTTCTACAAATCATATCAAGGACTTCTAGTACTCTCTAGAAATCTAAGAAGATTAGGAACAACATTCATGTTGGCCAAAAGTTCATAGGAATCATCCTTCTTGGGCAAAAGTTGGATACAAGTTGGGTGACTTTCAAGGCCCTAGATTCACATACCTCAGATGACCTGCAACTTGTCAAAGTCATAACTTGAGCTCTACAAATCCTATCAAGGACTTCTAGTACTCATATTAAATCTAAGAACAAGCTCTACAACATTCATGTTGGGGGTAAGATGAGATGACAATCACATCTTGAGCTAAACTGCCTTGAAAATAGGGGTCAAACTAGGGGATTTTACACTATCAAGCCTTAGAAACCCTAGCTTGAAACTTCTCAAGCTCCTCAATCATGATAAGTTGACCTTGGAATCATCCTTATAGCATCTCAATGCATCACTCCATGATCACATGGCTCTTGGATTAGGTCTCAACCCTCTCCAAATCATCAGTAGACCTAGGGTTGACCAAGTCAAACCCTAATTGCACCACTCATGGCTGAGTCTTCTTATTCTTGCACAATGACCTCTCTAGGCTTCATGATGGCTTTCAAGACATCCCATGAGCTCTCTCATGGCTTCAAGTCCATCCTCATAGCTTCAGAATCATCTGAGGAGCTCCCACAACTCTCAAGTTAGGAGGCACACATCCTTGGTTTCAACCAATCTCTCTGAGGATCTCTTAACTTCTCTGACAAAGGTATCCACCCTTGAACACTTGAATAACCTCCTTGGCTAGCTTCATAGTCTTGATTCGTACTCATACCTCTTGATCTCCTGCATACATGTCAATGAAATGCAAGTGATAATGCTAATGTGAATGAGATGAACCACAAGCTAGGTAAAGAACGACTCTCAAATTTTTGGGGTGCAACAGCTGCCCCTATTCAAACGGCTTGAACCTGACTGGGTGAGGGGCGAACGACTCTCAACCAATCAAGGTAAAACACGGTTGAATACCAACAAACCCGAAAATTTGCCAACTGCGCAAGTACACGGTACTCTGATGGGAACAAATCTTCGAAAAATGAAATATTAGCTGCACGGCCACTAGCTGGAGAATCGGTCACACGGTAACCGGTGATACGTGGTCGATCATGCCGTCAGGCACCCAGATTCCTCGGGACTCATCAGATCAACCACCAGGTTAGATCACGCCGTCGGGCATTCAAAGAAAACTTTCGGGCATCAGCCGGACTCCATCAGTAAGTCGGGAATAGCATTCTCGGTCAATCATGAACCAATTGGGGATACCCAAACTTCTGCCATCAGGCACTCCGCATCAGCTGAGAGAACTGCTTCGTTAACGCGGTCGGACTTCAATCATCAAGTCTTCAGGGGGAAGTTTCAACTTCGCTGTTCAGAAACCTGCTGGGGATGACGCATCTCCGCTGGGAATTCTAGAGAACTATCAAGTAACTCTACTTCGGGGATCCAGGAATCATTCTGGATGAATCAACTCTACTGAGGACTTCAAGAATCATCTTGGACAAGTAACTCCGCCGGGGATTTCAAGAATCATCCTGAACCGATAACTATGCTGGAGATTTCAGGAATCATCCTGAGCAAATACTCTGTCGGGGACTCTAAGCATCAACTTGAGCAACCACTCTGGCGACTGCACTGGGGATTTTAAGAATCATCTTAAGCAAACGACCTCGCTGGGGAATTCAAGAATCATCTTGAGCAAGAAGACTTCGCTGGGGACTTCAAGAATCCTCTTGAGCAAGCGGCTCCGTTGGGGAGAATTCAAGAATCAACTTGAGCAATCAATTCTGCAGCGGAACACCTGCAAAACAAGAACGGTAACAACCTAGATCATGCTTATTATGCATACGCTTCGGAAATGGCGCAATGCTCCACACGGTGGAAATGCTACGCGTTTATGATAAATGCTATGCAGTCATGCAAAATGATGCGATCCCGTCAGCAAAATAAATGCTGAAGGGAGAATCCTCCTGTCAAGGAGAAAGAACCACTCAGATAGGGGGAAGGAATCATCCTGCTGAGGAGAACAAAGTCACGCCGATCTCAATCGGACTCCGCAGGGGAAACAAACTTCAGTTGACTGTTGCGGGGAAGTGAACTTCAGTTGACTGCTGCAGGGGAACGAAGCTCTACGAGAACCTGGACCTGCTGAGGGAAAGCGATGTCAATCGCGGGGATAAACTGCACAGCCTTCACGACTACTTCCCTGGGGATAACGACTCTGGTGGGGAAATATGGCATCAGCTATTCAACACTCCACTGGGGAAAACCAATCATGGCCTGAGCGACTTCCAAGGACTCGGCTCTCTTGGGGATCTGCAAACTCGGCTGAGGAAGAAGAAATCATTCTGCTTGCTGGGGAGCGTACGACTCTGCGGGGAATCTCAATTCCGCTGGAGACTTCAGTCTTGAGCTATCAATTGCTGCACACTTCAGTGTAGGACTCAGCTGGGGAGATGACGTTCCTTCAGGATACCTCTGATTGGGGAGAGAATCTTCTCTTCCTGTGGATACATATCAATGCTCCCGATCTCGCGTTCAGACTCTGCGGGGAGAGGCCGCTGAACTTTGCTGGAGAAGGAGGAATCATCCTACTTGGGGATGCGCGCGGCGCACTGCCTGGTACATGCTACTCCTGTAACAACACAAACAAACAGACAAGATACCCTTCTCAAAGGGACCTATCAAGGTTATCATCTTGTGACAATGTTCAAGTAATTCATTGTTTCAACAATCAGTGGCCTAGGCCAGTAAGCTTATGTATGCGCATTTTATCAAAAACATTGGCGTTCTTTTTCGCAAACAAAACAAATAAACGCTAAACAGGCAAACAGACTTGCTGAATAGTATACATTTTATTGATAACGAACCCCTGAATGGGTAAAAATGTTTTACAATAGATGCAAGCCCCTGGAATGAGGAAGCCGCGCAAAAATAAAACATAAATATACATCAGTATATACAAATGTCGGCAACGAGGCGTAGACGAACACCATGAGTTGATCCCTCTATGACCCAATCGACTTCGATACTTCTCCGACGCTTCAGCTTCAGAAGAGATTGATTCAGATAAACGGCCCTCAGGTCTTCCAAACTACTAAACAAAGAAAGTCCATACGCGGAACGCAGTCATTTGCTTTTTCAAATCCCTAACTTTTGCGTGAACCACCCTTTGCGGGTTTTCAGTTCACCGGGATACCCTTTTTTGCCAAAGTCGCCCATCCGGGTTTTCGACTTTGCGGGTGTACATTCTTTTCTTTATATCCCTAATTTTTGCCCGAACCTTTTTCCTTTTTTATGATTCGTCGGGATGCCCCATTTTTGCCTGGACTCTCTTTTTACTGTCCAGCGGGTCACTTTTAAGCAAAGTATTTTTTAACTGCGTCCGCGTTCACCGGAGATGCAAAATCTTCACCATCCATCGTGGACAACAACAAAGCTCCTCCCGAGAAAACCTTGCTGACGATGTACGGACCTTCGTAATTGGGAGTCCACTTGCCCCGGTGATCGGAGTGTGGAGGAAGAATCTTCTTCAGGACGAAATCACCCGTCTGAAAGCTTCTAGGACGCACCTTCTTATCATAAGCTTTCTACATTCGGCTTTGGTATAAACGACCATGCACAATCGATGCTAACCTCTTCTCATCCATCAGGCTGAGTTGGTTCAGTCGGTTCGTAATCTATTCTGCCTCGTCGAGTTTCACATCAACCAAAACTCGCAAAGAAGGGATCTCCACTTCTAACGATAGGACAGCCTCCATACCGTACACCAAGGAGAAAGGAGTTGCCCCGGTTGACGTACGTACCGTCGTACGATAACCGTGCAGTGCAAATGGCAGCATCTCGTGCCAATATTTGTAGGTCACAACCAACTTCTGAACAATCTTCTTTATGTTCTTATTGGCCGCTTCAACGGAGCCATTCATCTTCGGCCGGTAAGGAGATGAGTTATGGTGTTCAATCTTGAAACTCTGGCACAACTCCTTCATCATCTTGTTATTCAGATTCGAACCATTATCAGTAATGATCCGCTCGAGAATTCCGTAACGACAGATGATGTCCCTCTTTATGAATTTAGCCACCACCTGCTTGGTCACATTAGCATATGAGGCTGCCTCCACCCACTTGGTGAAGTAGTCGATAGCTACCAGAATGAAGCGATGACCGTTAGATGCAGTGGGCTCGATCTTGCCTATCATGTCGATGCCCCACATGGAGAACGGCCACAGGGAGGACATGACATTTAACGGGCACGGCGGCACATGAACTTTATCAGCATAAATCTGACATTTATGACATCTCTTCGCGAATTTAAAGCAATATGATTCCATCGTCAGCCAGTAATATCCTGCTCTCAGGATCTTTCTCGTCATAGCATGCCCGCCGGCGTGCGTACCAAATGTGCCTTCATGGACTTCTTCCATGAGCATACTCGCCTCTTTCTCATCTACACATCTGAGTAGCATGAGACCGTGGTTTCTTTTGTACAAAACTCCATCAGGATTGAGATAAAAATTTCCAGACAGCCTCCTCAGAGTCTTCTTATCCTGGGTTGACGCACCCGCAGGATACTCCTTAGTCATAAGGAAAGTCTGGATGTCATGGAACCATGGCTTGCCGTCGGCGGCTTCCTCGATTGCAAAGACGAATGCAGGTCTATCAAGACGAGAAAGGACAATTCTTGGAGCTTCATTCCAAAAATTGACTTTATACATCGAAGCCAATGTGGCTAAGGCATCAGCCATCTGATTTTCTGCTCTGGGCACATGATGGAGTTCCACTCGATCAAAGAACGGAAGTAGCCTTCTGGCATAATTCATGTACGACACCAAATTCGATTGGCGAGTCTCCCACTCCCCTTTAATCTGGTTGATCACAAGCGCTGAGTCACCATATACGTCTAGGTTCTTGATTCTCAAATCAATTGCCTCTTCTAGACCCATGATGCATGCTTCGTACTCCGCCTCGTTATTGGTGACTGGAAACGTCAGTCTCGCAGTGAACGGGATGTGAGATCCGTGGGGAGTCGTGATGATCGCCCCAATGCCACTTCCGTAAGAATTAACCGCCCCGTCAAATATCAACTTCCACTGGGATTTCCTATCTGGCCCCTCGTCAGGCAACAGTTCATCGCAATCCTTCGCTTTGAGAAACATGATATCCTCATCAGGGAATTCAAATTTCATCGACTGGTAATCCTCGATCGGCTGTTCGGCAAGGTATTCAGACAATACGCTTCCCTTGATGGCCTTCTGGGAAACGTACTGAATATCATATTCCGTCAACACCATTTGCCATCTGGAAATCCTGCCCGAAAGCGCTTGCTTCTCGAAGACGTACTTGATCGGATCCATCTTTGAAATTAGCATGGTAGTGTGATTGAGCATGTACTGTCGTAAACGTTTGGCAGCCCAGGCTAGTGCACAACACGTCTTCTCCAGCATCGAGTAACGAGATTCACAGTCCGTGAACTTTTTACTCAAATAGTAAATGGCATGCTCCTTTCTGCTCGTCTCGTCGTGCTGACCGAGAACACACCCCATACTATTCTCAAGAACTGACAAGTACATGATTAAGGGTCGTCCGACCACTGGGGGTATCAAGATTGGAGGTTCCTGAAGATACTGCTTTATCTTGTCGAATGCCTTCTGGCAATCCTCATTCCAGATAATCGCCTGATCTTTCTTTAAAAGCTTGAACATCGGTTCACACGTGGCTGTGAGCTGAGAAATAAACCTTGCAATGTAGTTTATTCTGCCCAAGAAACCACGAACTTCTTTTTCTGTTTTTGGCACTGGCATTTCTTGTATGGCTTTTATCTTTGCAGGATCAACCTTGATGCCTCTTTCACTCACGATAAACCCCAGTAACTTTCCGGACCGTACTCCGAAAGTACACTTGTTAGGATTCAGCCTCAACCTGAATTTCCTAAGCCTCTCAAAAAGCTTCAGCAAATTGACCAGATGTCCCTCCTCCGTTTGGGACTTCGCAATCATGTCATCAACATAGACTTCAATCTCATGATGAATCATGTCATGAAACAAAGTAACCATTGCTCGTTGGTAAGTGGCCCCTGCGTTCTTCAGACCGAAAGGCATTACCTTGTAGCAAAATGTTCCCCAGGGAGTGATAAACGTAGTTTTCTCCATGTCCTCCGGCGCCATCTTGATCTGATTGTAACCGGAGAAGCCATCCATGAACGAAAACACGGAGAGCTGGGCTGTGTTGTCGACCAACACATCGATATGAGGCAGCGGGAAATCATCTTTAGGGCTCGCCCTATTTAAATCCCGATAATCGACGCACATTCGTACCTTACCGTACTTCTTCGGTACAGGTACTATGTTGGCGACCCACGGAGGGTAAGTAGTGACCGCTAAGAAGCCAGCATCAAGCTGCTTTTGCACTTCTTCTTTGATCTTAACGACCATATCTGGTCTCGTCCTCCTAAGCTTCTGCTTGACGGGAGGGCAATCTTCTCGCAGCGGCAAGTGGTGTACCACGATGTCAGTATCAAGTTCGGGCATATCTTCGTATGACCAAGCAAAGACGTCACTATACTCTCTCAGCATCTCGACTAATCTCTGCTTGACATCACTCTGCAGTGCAGCCCCTATCCTGACGTTTCTGACGAGTTCTTCAGAACCCAGATTCACGATCTCGATCTCCTCTTCATGAGGCAGAATAACTTTCTCCTCTTGTTTCAACAAGCGGGCCAACTCTTCAGGAAGGTATTCGTCTTCATCAATCTCTTCTTCGGCTTGATAGATCGGGCAATCAAAGTCGAAGTGAGCCGTAGAAGGTCCAGAGTCGATGTCATCTGTTATGTGGATCCTGCAATAACAAGGGTTAAGTTTAAAACAAGGATGTGCAGGTTAGCACAAACCCCATTGCCATTTTGTTGTTTTTCAAAACAAATATAAAACAGGAATAACAGAGATCACAATATTTGAATACAAAGAGAAACGCCTTTGATTTATTAATAAAATGCATGTACATAATCCAACAAGGCCCTGACAATAAAACCACTATGCCCCGGGTAGGACATAGGGTTGTACAATGATTGGAAAAAGTAAATCATTACTCTTCGCTTGTCATCTGGATGATATCCTTGACGGACCAATTGTTGAGGCCCTCGCCTGGCTTGCTTGGCTGGATCCAAGAGTCGAGGTCACAATCGCTATCTCCGCTGTCTTCAGACACCGCGTTGATGCTTTCGAAAATCGTTCCGCCACTGGTAAACTGGATCGGCCCTTTACCTCGAGACGCACTGCTAGAAGAAGAAGAAGCTTCAGCTCCAGGAGAATATCCCAACCCAAACTTGTCTTGCTTGTTGGGTATCTCCAAAATTCGCCCCCAGCCTGGGGTAGATCCGGCTTGGACAACGGCCCGAGCTTCCTTGAACGAGGAGAGAGTCATCTCTGGCTTTTCAGTGACTACAGGAGCTACGTCCTTCACTTTGACAGCTTCGAACGCTTGGCATAGAGTCTCATGGATTTCGCCATCCATCTCCACATACTTGAAGGATGACAAATGGCTCACCATTATGTCTTCCTCGCCACACATGGTCACGATGCTACCTCCGACAGCATATTTGAGTTTCTGGTGCAACGTGGAGGTCACGGCACCAGCAACATGGATCCACGGCCGGCCCAAGAGACAACTGTAGGCAGGCATGATGTCCATAATATAAAAGACCGCGTCGAACGTTTCAGGACCAACTTGGATTGGCAGGGTCACCTCCCCGAAAACGTGTCGTTTAGTTCCATTGAACGCCTTCACAACCAGATCACTGGGTGTGCAAATCACTCCACGAGTATCCAACTTCATTAATGCCTTCTTCGGAAGAACATTAAGCGACGAACCCGTGTCCACCAACACGTGCGACATAATCGTGCCCCTACACTCTATCGAGATATGCAGGGCGCTATTGTGATTCCTCCCTTTAGGCGTCAGCTCCAGGTCTGTGAACCCTAGCCCATTTCCAGCATTTACGTGGGCTACGACCTCTTCTAGCTGATTTACCGATATTTCCTGTGGTACATATGCGGCGTTCAACACCTTCAGCAGCACGTTGCGATGTGCTTCAGAACACAGCAACAAGTTCAGAATGGAAATCTTCGAGGGCGTCTGATGGAGATGGTCCACAATCTTGTAGTCACTCTTTTTAATCAACCACATAAACTCCTCGGCATCTTTAACAAGTAAGTCTTTGTCTGCCCCCCGCGGGACCTCTTCAACGACTTTACTTTTACCTTTACCGGCCGCATCAGCTCTGACCGCTTTATCCGCCACGACCTCTGGTGGTGCAAACACTCTTCCGCTGCGAGTAATACCACTGATTCCCACAAGGTTCTCCATAGTCGACCCAAACGGTTCCAACTCCAACCTCTGTCCGTTGCAGTAGACTTCAGCCCCATAATGCCACGGGACAACATTAGTGCTCTCGAAGGGTATCGGCCCAGCTCGGGTGATGGTAATTGTGGGTGGTCTGGGTGCAGAGATAGTGATCGTCCGGCGAGGGATGGTGATGGTGGCAACCTCATCAGCTTGCTTCAGCACTACCTCTCCTGATCCACTTTCAGCCCTCCGGCTAAACTGCAGAATCCCTTCAGTCATCAGACTTTGAATTCCCTCTACTAACTGTTCGCATCCATCAGAACGTGTGGCACAATCCATACATAGCTCTCCGCAACCTGGAAAGAACCCTCTTTTCATCAACTTAGCTTTAACGAAGCTAAGCGGCGTCTTCAGATCTTTGACGTCAGTCAACAAATCCAAATTCTCGTCTTTGATAATGGCGTTCACTCCGCCCCCCCTATGACTCAGCATAGGATTCTTCGTGACGTTTGGCACATTATCGGAGAAGTTGATGATCTTGGCATCCACCATGTCCTGCACCTTATGCTTGAAGGCTTTGCAGTTTTCTATTGTGTGGCCTGGTGCCCCTGAGTGA